>CAJHUC010002776.1:0-37567 GCA_905146915.1 Ostreobium quekettii
CAAGCAATAACCCATCTGCCACTCATTTAATTCGACAGCAAATGCCTCAACGCCTCCAATTAATGCCCTTTCTGCGTTGGAACTCGTCTCACCTGCACAGAAGCTGCCTCCTGACGAACGGCAGCCTGAGGTGGTCCAGCCACGCAAGCTCGTACTGCATGCGCGTGTACGGGTAAGGGAAGCTGCGACACACACACACCGTCGGCGGGGTCAGTAGGGGAGGGCTTGACGTCGCCGGCTAAAATGTCGCCGGATTTTCGGCTAGACAACGCGACTCGTTCCTACGGACACGGACCACAGTACTGATGTGCAAGTTTGAGCAATTCAATGCAAATGCGTATTTGACCAATACACATAATGTACGTACATGGCAAAATAAAGACAATGGATGCAAAACGACAAGAAGATCCACGTTACCACAAATTCCATTTCTCGCCAGTGCGCACGTTGTAGAGAGCTCATTTGGCCACAGTTATGCAAGTGCGCGTATCCCACGTTAAAAGCTCAGCTTAGCTTTGCAGCGAGAGCAAAGGGCAGTGCCCCGCACCTGTACGCAATCTCGTACCCGTCCCCCGACCTGCCGAACTTCAGAGCCATCGACAGCACGTGGCAGTTGTGCTTGGCCGACTTGTAGTAGAAGACGTCCTTGGGGGGCATGCGGCTCCATTGGGAGCAGCCCCCGGCGCGCATCACCGGCGTCATGCCCGACTTGAAGAGGCTGCGCGTCTTGCTGAAGTTCACGATGGTGGCGACGGCCCTCTGGTCGGGCGTGTTGTTGCTGACGCAGAAGTGGAACCACAGGCGGAACCTGAAGGGAGGAGACGCGTGAGTAAGGGGGTTAATGATGTGGAAGCGCACCGTGGTACTCAAGCCGGTTGTTTGCAACATATAAGCGTGGTCATTGCAATTTAGGACGCATACAGGTCGTTCGCGGCTTGTGTTCCGGAGGCTGGACAGAAGTTGATGCAGGAATAAAGGTGAATTACCATTGATGCTGTGATGGGAAAGCCGCAGGGGGCCGCCCGGCGCCACTCAGCTTCGATGATCGTCAATTGTGAGAGACGCCAATTGTGAGCATCCGTTGCTCCAGAGACAGGCAATGAACCCCACCTGTCCCATCGTCCGCTGCTGGCCGCGGCAGCTCCGCGGAGGTTGGGCACCGCTCAAAAAGGCACTGTCCAGATTCCCAAAGGGCGCCACGCCATACTATCAAGCAATCTTCAGTACCTCTGAGACGCTTCGGCCACTGTTTGTGAGAATCGAGGGCACCGAGTTCCCAGCGCAGCATTCCAACTCGCCGGCGCAAACTACAGTCGCGAAAAGGAGACCACTGATCACCTGGGGTTCATCGCGTCGTGCCGAAGGTAGATCTCGTACTCCCCGCCATCCTCCGACCGCCTCACATCCCCAAGGTTGCCTCCCTCCACTCCCTCATCGAACCTCAACCACCCTCTTCCCCCAGCAGCCGTCTCGCCCTCCTTCCCGCCTACGCCTTGATCCGTTTTTCTATCCGCCCCTGGCGGTTGGCCACTCCTGGGGCTCAGGACAACGTGGCCAGTAGTTAATGACGCTTGGCGAATTTTGAGCCGTTGGGAGGTGCCGAGCATGGGGGAGCCCGGGAGGTCGGTGTCTTGGGGGGGGTTTGGAGATGGCTTGAGAGAGGGCCGCGCGGACTTGGGACGTGGTGGCGTCATACGGCGTTGAGGCCTTTGGCGCATGACATTATCGTCAGATCCGTTGATATGTGAATTGCTGAAGCGGCTTCTGTCCTCTATATCACACTTTGCCAATTTTCGTGTATTAATCAACGTGTCATTTCTGCAAAAGTGGATTCGATTTCGGTGCATCGTGGATGGTGCGCTGTGCTGGGGCCATTGGCGCTGTACTGCGCGGGTAAATATCGTCCTCCCTCAAATGCTTTGGTTACATTTGTCACATGAACATGAAGAAAACACTGCCCTCACATCTTGAAGGCCATGTTGGGCAGGAATTCCGGACCATTGTTGTTGATCTTATCGCATTATTTGTTCAGTATGGCGCCCTACCACTGAGGACGGTTTTCCTTGAGTTGCATAATTTTAATTCGATATTAAAAACATTGTAATGCGGTTAACTTGTGCTTCATGCAGGGCATTGTGCTTTCAGTTATTGTACAACCATAGTGCATATTAATGCCGTCAATGCGTAGATAGGATTGGAAGCGGGGGCGTTACAACGTCTTAGAGAGGTTGTGTATTTTGGTCCATCAACTCCAAGTTTCAGCGAACCTGCCGCATGGAGGGGAAGGCGCCCTGTTGCTGGGGCGCTTGCGGACGACCTCCTCGTTGGATGGCACGCGCAGCTCCGGAACGTCTGCCCGCCTCATCGCCGTTTTGACGTGCCGCTTGGTGGACGATATGACGGTTAGAGGCGGCGCCTGGGGCCTCAGGCAGGCCTCCATCCACCGAGATATTCCAGAATCTTCGACACCGGGAGGCCTACCTGTACCGGTTACCGATGCGCCGGGATCCCCGGGAACCACGGAGCCACACTGATGAAAATGACATCAAAATCGTGGTGTGTGTCTCCATGTGATAATATACGTGATTATGCGGTTGCGTAATGGAGTGAGTCGTCCCTGTTTGGATGTGTGTCACATTCCTGGTGCTTGTCATTATAAGATTTGAACCTGTTTGGTAATTGAATGAAGCAGAGTGCGTGAGCCAAAATAGAGCAATCAGTGGAACGATGCAGTAAAAAATGAAATTTATTTTGCAATATAGTGCTACGAAGGTCCCAATTAACACTGATCATATAAGTGCTCATCTTGAGCCATTTTTCTTCGGTTCTGCACACGATGCGTCAGTGGTCCGGAGCCTTGTTTTTTTGCCTGACGAACCATTGAAGCCAATTCCGCTGGCCGTATATCCTTGATACAGTATTGTGTCATTGACATTGTAACATTAATTTTAAATATCAATACGATACTCTACATCATATTCAGGTCGATATTATTCTCTTACAATGCACAGTACCCAACATTCCATTACCTAACACACGATTTTTACAGGCTCAGAGTCAATGGCAAACGCACGGGAACAGCGAGACTCTAGCTTTGCATGCTGGCTCGAAAGAAGTACATCGTGAACGGAAACTCAGCTGTACATGCTGTACAGCAGTTTCTTCCACCAATGATGTGGACACCGACCTGTTCTGCAACACCTTCCATCGCGGTCCTGTCCACCGCATGTCCAGCCTTCCCCCGGTCAGTCTGACTTGAGCAGGACCGCAAAGATTCTTTATGTTCAACCAGGGCAGGAGGACCCCGATCGTCGGCCACGCTACTTGGACTCGGCGGGTCCCAATTGGATTGACTGACCCGTTGACTTTGAGGGGGCGTGCCGCCGAACGCGGCGGACACGGCGTCCTCCAAATGACCGAGGAGGGCGCTCATTGGGGAGCAGGGAGGGGGGGGAGGGGGGGGGGAGAGCGATACGAAGGTGCAGGTAAGGCAGGGGACAATCAAAAGGAAGCGAAATAGAGGCGGCTGCCTGCCCACTTCTCGGCCACAGTGTTTGAATGGCGTGTCAGACATTCCTGCGTAGACTCTGCGCAGGATTATACAATCAAAATGCCATCAGTCGGCAGTGGAGATCGCCAGAAACGGAAATGAAGAACTGTTTTGCCCACCGTGTGGAAATTTGAACCAGCATACATTTAAGTTTCGCATCAATGATTGAGCGATGATTTTTTTTTGAAATCCGTTGCAATTACATTTGCTAGAATCATGGCAAAACAGGTCCTGTCACCAAGCTGGCGATGTCGGGCAGTGTTCCCAGGAAACAACATGCACTCTGAGCACTGAACGATGGATAGATGGAAAATTGTGAATGAAGGAAAGGAGACAGCCGCGAAGCCCCAATTCTCCCCGAAATTCTGCTTTCCGTACCCCCTCCGAACGAGTCCTGCGCAGGGGGCTTGATCCTGTTTTCTGATGGGGCACATGGCACAGAAAGTCGAAAAAATGTATGTTTTGTTTCTCACATAATGCACTGCCAAACTAGGACAAATATTGTGCGTTGCGAAGCCATTTATCACTTTTTGCAATGGCAATTTTTTGACACGTACAATTGTTTTGTGATACTTTTGCGTATGCGACAAACAAGCTGGTTATGACACGTGCGAACATGCTTCCTGGCCAATTCTTCGTATAGCATGAATTTGCCATATGATTCACAATGAGTTTCATGTCGGCGGCATAGTTTTGGACCTAGTATATTGACTGTGGAACAAATGCAGGTTTTTCGTGTGCATAGATTGAGATTGTAGTATATGTCGAATAGATTGTGTCGATTTGGCAGCTAGAGATTTTACTTGAATGGCTGGTTCACTAAGCGAAATGAGGTCTTTGCGTTTGCCATCCGCAGTCAGAGCTCAAGTACATTGGAAATAACCAAAGGGAAATTATTTTGCCGATCCATGATCTGATCTAGATTCCAAGCGCTCGAAGTTTTGTACCTTGAGCTCAAGTCTTTGGAAAGTCCGTTTCATGCCGGCATCCGATTTGCCGCTCCCGATTGGAGGCACCACGAGGCTCAGCTTCCATTCTCCCTCAAACCCTCGGGCCAGGGGCCCTCAAGCCCCCGGGACTGGGAATCAGTGTAATGTCGCTACCAGAGTTTAGCCATTCAATTAGCCACTAATCAAGCACGTTTAAAACAGTCAATTGACCATTGAATTTAAATATTGTACACCATCGTTAAGGCAACATTTATCCGAAATTAAATGACATTTTGCCCCAAGAAAAATTTGCAGTTACCAGCCCTCCCATTGCGCTCAAAGAAGTAACTTCAAAGACTACCCATTCAATTAATCTACCCATCGATCACTGTTGCTGCAGACATCGCCTGTCCGCTGCACACATGGTCTCCGTCAGCATAGAAGCTCACCATTGATGGCCCTCGTGCAGTGCCACTGTGGAGTAAAGAACGCTGGATATATCCGCTCATGTGCACCGCAAGTGAGGATCAAGTAGCATATGTTACGTCAGAAAGCCAGAAGCGGGTTGGAATCCGTGGGTATGTCCATTCAATGTCACTTGCACAAGGGGGGATGGCTATGTGCTTGCATACAGTTTTAAAGCCGAATAATCTCTTACATGTGCATGCAACGCACCGAGCCAAGCCTTCGAACTTCTCAGAATTGTGTTGCTCTCGCGAGAACACAAATTTGCGTTCCAAAAGCGACTTCCATCCCAAGACTCAAATCTTGTAAGTACCGATCTGGGAACGTTCACAGAACAGTCTCAAATTCCTGAATATGCTATTTAGAAAATTCACATCAACCGGAAAATACAACGTGTTCCATACTGAATCTACTTTGTGGATTCCCTAATGTGCCGTATTGTTTTCAGAAGCCCTCACGGCAATCCGACGCTAATATGCCGCCTCATATATAAACCAGAAAGGGTAGACGCCCGAAGAAGCGCCTCAAGGCCATCGCACCATCCGCCTCTGGCAGAAAATGCGCATTGCAGACAGCTTTTATCCGCGCTCAAATAGTGGTAAACTGAAATGAAGAACTAATTTGCATATTAAAAAGAAATCCAGCATTCATCAGCGCAGAGTGCGTTTGGAAACATGCAAAATTCGTGCGCTTTCTGCATGTGTTCGAGAAGTGGTAGATTTCAACGCATAAGCAGTGAAAAAGCATCTAAATGCCACCGGGCTGTGCAACTATGACGGTGGATTTGATGGCAATTTTTGCAAGAGTGCTGCATTGTGCCATAGAGCGAGACGGGTGGAAAATCTAGGATCCCTGCTCAATTGAAAAGCTACTCTGTCTCTTCACTGCGTCTAGTACCATCTAGTCACGTCCCCAGAGTTACCAGTTCCTAATGGTCCAGGCGTTCCGATGTACCAATGATACATGTTTATGTATGCATGCCGTATTTGCCCGTATTAGTACGTGTGTACTGGACCCACAATGAGCGGTGGATACTAATAGTCAGTCATGGATACCAATGCAGTTTATACCCTTGATCGAAGGAATAGGCAAAGAAAATTTCAAAACATAAATAGTGAAACGCCCAAAAAATGGGCTTGAAATATTGTAAAATGTAGCGCATGTGTAAAAACATCACCAAGTCCAAGTTCCAAATCGTAGACACCACACCATTGATAACACCATATTGTTTGTGGCAATGCTGTTACTGAAACTTGCCAGCCTCTTCACGGGAGCCAGTGGTCTGTGCTTGGGGCTGCACCAGGTGGGAGCGATTGGCAATTGGGGCCAGCAGGGGTTCCTTGGACAGCTCGAGGCGGGTTTGCATCCGCGAAGAAAGGGAACCGACATAGCCCACAAAACGCCGCAAAGGCAGGGCCCGTCCCCAATGCGCGCAGCTGCCAGGCCACAAGCCCATGGCCATGGGTTTGTTGTGTGATTGACCAATCGCAGATCCCATCAGGTATCCAAGCCGGCATCAGTCTGGTAGAACGGCAGGCGCCAAGTCCGTCGTCACGACTCGGCGCCCCGACTTGTCCAGGCCAGTTTGCGAGGTGTTGTCGCACAACGGCCGCCGCCCTGACCAGCGCCATCGCCTGTCCGTTCCTGGCGATCCACAAGAACGATCACTAGTGGGTACCAAGAGATATTGTATTTGACTTTGGTTCCCTGACCACCACTCTCCTGCTGGTCTTCCTCCCCTGCTGTCATCAAGGAAACTAATGTGCCCAGGTGTCCAAGCCGCATCAACTCTTTTGCTCATTCTCAGTCCTTTCGCTGCAGTTGAATTTTTGTTTGTGCTGATTAATTGTGAGTTCACACTTTTAGGAGGAAACCAGCATACATTGGGTGACGCTTGGTGCTGTGTTCCACACTGGTGCTGTTGTTTCTGCCTTGTGACACAGTGGAGATCTTACGGTGTCTTATGGAGATCTTGGTTTCCTATGATCCTTTCATTGACTCAGGTGCCCAGAACTGTGTTATATTACCTGGGTGTGATATGATTCATGATTGTAGAGATATGCAGATGAGGTGTTTGCAAGCATGGGACAGGGATAGCAATATCTGCTGTCAATCTTCCATGGATCACGATCAACGGCAACAGCCCAGCGCCCAACGGGGCGATCCTGTTTCGAAAACATTGGTAAAATGTTTGTGGAGTGATGCATCAATAAAGTGGCATTCCCAATGCAAAAGAATTTCATTCTACTTAACCCTGCATGATAATCTGTCAAGCAAGTTTCCATAATCTGCCCTTTTTAAATACCCACCAGTCCGCTGAGATGTTGAGATTTTCCACTTGCCAATGTAAATATATCTTAACGCAGCTTGATCTTGTAGGACAAAAAGCTACCAGTGCCTGCCTAATGGTGTAGACAAGACCTACAACTGAGAAGGTGTGCACTGCTTCTGACAAGATTCTCACAATGCACACCAAAACTATTGTGAGAAAAAGCAGCACCCCAGAGGAAGCCAAAAAGTTCGTGGGCGAAAAAAGTTCGTGGGCCCAAAAAGTTCGCAGAGAAATATTTTCGCGCACTAGCTCGACCGCGAAATGCGCGAAAATTTTTCTCCCGCGAACTTTTTTTGGTATACAGTACCAGTCCAGAAGTCGGGCCTTTGGCCCCGACGTTCTGCACTTTTTCGTTCCTATGCTATCTATTCAAAGCCACTGACTCGTTGGCCAGGCTGGGCTGCACTGTTGCGTTGTTCATGTTTTCCATTCCCTGTCAATTTGCTCATCACGTTCTTTGCTATGTCCTTTGCCACTGTCGCTGTGCCGAGGGCTGCACAGTACCGCCGCATGAATTTGCTCCCACTATGCTGCATGGGGAGTCCTTGGCGCGGGCTGAAACTTCGACCATTGAGTTTTGGGACGCGAGCCACCGCTGCTGCAGCCATCGGCCCTGGCCGTCGCAGTCACGCGGCATCGCGTCGGAAGACGCGTATCGAGCGTAAGCGGGCACCGAGCACCGCAGCCACGATGGCGACAGCTGCGCCCCTCCCGTCGGCCGCCCTTGAGCGTACCTCTAATAATTCCACGGAGCCGCCCGCCATCCTACCGCTTGCAGCTATGGAATTCCCCACCATCGCCAGAATGCACTGCAGGATTGTTGGACTCACCTTTCCAAAGGAATCCCCCTTTGGATGGGGCACTTGCTACACCCTTCCCAATTGCGACATTCCCTCCCAACTTTGACGGTTGAGTTTTGGGACCCGAGCCATCGCTGCTGCGGCCATCGGCGCTGGCGATGGCCGTCAACGCCAGTGCGACGACGGGGAATCGTGTCCCACTATCGCAACGCACAACTCCGCATCTCGAGAGCTGGCGCTGGCTTTGGCAAGGCCTCTACCGGGATCGCCCACCACCATCGCCGTCGCTTGCCAACGCCATGGGCATGATTCGCAAGCCATCGCCGCAACCGTATGGCCCTCAATCGACCCAAAAGCGCTTTTGACACTCACGGCGCGTGATTGACACACACCGCGCACTGTGATCGCGATGGCGGAGGTCCATGGCCCAACCCGTACTCACGCTCAAGCATGCCACCCGACCCGTGTGGGAGCCGCACACCCGCTCTCCGCTTTCTAAAACTTTACTCAAGGGCCCGGGGGCCCCGAACGCTTGGCCTTGAGGGGCAGGCTGAATGCAACCGGTGCCGTGGTCACCGTGCCGACGGTTGCCACAGCAGAGTGCTGGAGCGCTCTGGAGTACCTCCACGGCCCGCCTAGAGCCCTTGGGGGAACGGTAACGCCGAGCCGCGCATTTGGGCGCGTGCCATCGCCGTTGTGACGATCGGCGCCGGCGATGGTCTCCACTGCCGCCGCGACGACGCGGGATCCCGATGGGAAAACGCGCCTCGAGCGCAAGTGGACACAGAGCGCCGCAGCTGCGGCACCGATAGCCGCCCGCCTCCCGTCGGCCGCCCTCGAGCGCAGCCACCCCGGCCGAACCCGGGAACGCATGCCCGCAGCACCCGACTCGCAGTGCCCGAAATAATATTACTGCCTGCACCAAATCGGTGACTGCTTGCACCAAGTCACGTGCACACTTTGTCCTAACCTCAGTTTTAGGGTTAGGTTTAGTTCAGGGTGAGTTTTAGGGTTAGGGTTAGGGTTAGGACAGGTTTAGGTTTAGGTTTAGGTTTTAGGGTTTAGGTTTTAGGTTAGGTCAGTTTTGACGGAGTTGGACATGATGTGCACGTGACTTGGTGCAAGCAGTCACCGTTTTCGTGCAAGCAGTCACCGATTTGATGCAGGGAGTAATTTTATGCCCGCAGTGCCCCGCCACTCACGTAGCCCCCATGTCACAGGGGTCGATTCTTGCACAAGAACGCTGAGTCAGACTCTAAAAAATTAATTTCCGGGGCGCTCTTAGCCGCGTTCCCAGCATATAATATAAAATCCCAGGTTGCAGCGCCGCCCTGAAAAGTCGGCCACTGCGGGCACATCATCGCCGTGGAGTCCAGCCCGAGTGAGCGCCGGACCGGCGCGTGAGGGGCCCGGCAGCGGAAGATTCGCCATCCGGGTAACACCATTTCTGCGGCGGCTGAGGGACCTAAACCACACCACGCGTCACGCTCGGTGAGCCTCAGGTACTTCAGCCTCCTGGGCACCGTTTGCCCTGCCTCGGCACGGCTGCTCGATTGCCCTCCTCCCCCCCACCCCCCCTCCCCCGAACCCACCATTCCGATGTTTGGGACCTGCGAAGAGATCCCGGGGCATTCGGGCAAGCGTCCCGTGCTGGGGGCCCTGGAGCGGGATGGCCGCGCGGTGGCGCGGCTTTCGACATACCTGGCCTGCCCGATGATCGACCACCCCTGCGATGCGATTGCCTTGAAGCCTTGCCCCGCTAGGCCCTCCACAGCCCTCCGCCGGCGCCCACAACTGAGAAGGATTTGGGCGGGGGAACAGGGGTAAGAGTTGTTACAAAGGGAATGAGAAAAAGGTCTACAAAGGGTACCCCGTCCTGAGCAAGTGTATGCAAGGCGCTTTTCCATACTGTGAAAATGATGAACGCTGGGAAGTGATACAACAGGAAGGAGATGGATAACATGGGAAGATGCACTGTAGGAAGCGATGCATATAGCAATTTGAATGACTTGGGTCTCTATAAAGTTAACCTAGACACTACAGCGATTATTGACAGGGTGCACGCGCGTGCACGTAGTTAACGCTTTAGTGAGAGCCCCGACGGCTTCCGGAGGAAAGAACTTGAGCGCCCCGGCGCAGTGGGGCCTGCCGACGCGGCAGCGAGGTGTGACCGCGATTTGTCAGGATCGGATAGAGGCTTTTGGCCAGGGACGCCGCGGTCGCAAAGAGGGTTTGTGCGGTAGGTCGGTGTGTGAGGTGCGGAGATTGCTGTGCTGGTGCTGGGATGAAATTGCGGCATGGGAGGCGGCGACCTGCGCCCAGAAGCAGAGTCGTTCAAGTGAAGGGACGGTCCGCGCGCCTCGCGGGGACTGGCGTGCCCAGACGATGTCGGCATAATGCGGATGCGCTGGTCACATCCAACAATGCGCGAGCATGCAACCCCCCATTCCCCCGAGCTTGCAAACCAAAAGCTGCTGGTGCGAGAAAAGGTGGCCGCAAGCAAGGCACAGGGAGAGCCGTGGCGGCCTGCCCGACCTCGGTGCCAGGACCCACGGGTCGGCGCTTGAAGATGGACGCCGCGCGGGTGCGATTGGAGCGGCAACGACCGGCCTCTGGGGGATGCCTCCCACCAGCCTTCCTGGAGGTGAGGTGGCCGCCTTAAGATCAACTTGCGACCGTCGCCTCTCTTTCAGCGAAAGAGGATCGTGAGCAATGCCAACGCGGTTCTGAGCGTCCTCTGCGCAGCAGCCACGTGTTTCAGGTCAGCGGCACTCGTCACTGCTGAGGTTGGCGTTCTCAAGTGTGTTTGCGCGACCATCGCAGCGCACCACACCAGCAAGCTGTGCATTGCAAACGAAAATCGCATCTAGAATTTGGTGACTTTGGCTTTTCTTAGCACTTGCAAGCATTGAGTTTGTCCTGTGTTCAACACACATATCAAAGAAATCGCTTTGTAGCTCTCTGAGTTGAGCTGTGTGTTGCACATGCGCCCAGCATATATTGAATTCATAACTTGAGGCGCTGGAGCTGTCCATCGTGGCACTGAATGGCAGATAGAGGCGTTGAATCAACCCCATGGTGCATGTCGGTGGAGAGGATTGGCTGATGAGGTGAGGAAGCTGGAACAGCAGCGTGACATTCTGCCACCCAAAAGTTGGTGAAACTGTTGTCATTCCACAGGTCCCAGCATTGGGCTGGCTTGAAGCTCATGCAGTCACATGTTCCAACAGATGAGATGAAAGAAAGTGCTTTGCATCTTTGAATTCAGCTGTATACTGCAGATCTTCAGATGGTGTTTGATGCAGAACCTCAACCATTGGTTGTGTTGGAGATTTGTGGTAACAGGGTGCCGGGGTGGACTGCCTGTTGGCGTGTTGTTTCGTTGGATCCACATGGTGAGGAACCTAAATTAGCGTCCTTGCATTCTGCCACCCAGGTCATGGTAATATTAGCACTGCTCTGCAGGTGCAGGCATCGAGTTAGCCTGCAATTCGAATTTGGAAGCATTGAATTTGGAATTCAACAATGCATTCTGTGGGGATTGTGGTTGTTTGTCCAGTATGTTTGCTCACCCACAGGCTGCCCATAGGCTGCCCATAGGCTGTAGCTGGTAAGGCATTGGTTGTGGTGCAGGTCGCAGGGAGCAGGGTGTGTGCTTGACTGTGTGTTGGTGTGTTTTGTCCTTGCCTACACAAGGTGAGGAACCCGGAACACCAAGTGTGCATTCCGCCACCCAGATTCTGCAGAGATTGATGCGCTTGAGATTGTTGTGCAATCCTTTTGCATGGCCATCATCGTGCACTGAACATTGGAGCTCTCGATTGCAAACAGACATGGCAATCTTGCTTGGAAGCACAAATGAGCAAAATGTTTTTCAGCTCTGCCACCCAGAATGTTGTGAGATTGGTGTCCCTGAAATGTGTAATCATTGAGATGGCTTGCAGCAATTAACGAAACCCTTTTGGGCCTCTTTAAGTTCAATTGTGTGTTGCAGATGTGTGCATGTTGTTGCGTTTGGAGCTTTAGGCGCTGTTGCAATCCAAAGTGGTGTTGATTGGCATGCAGAGGCGCTGCATCGATTGGCATCGATAGATTCACAGATGGCAGAGCTGAAGGGCCAGGCTGACTGGTTGTTGACAGTCTGCCTATAGGGCACACCCAATGCTCTGCCCAGTTGCAGTGTGCAAGGAATGTAGAATGTTGTGAAGGTGGGATGGCACGTGCATGCTAAAGTTTGAGAATTTGCTTTGATGGATTCACAGATGGCAGAGCTGATGGGCCAGGCTGAGTGGTTGTTGACAGTCTGACTGTAGACCACACCACCATGCTCGGCCCAGCTATGGTGTGTAAGGAGCTCGCTAATTCAAACAACGTGGGAATGGCAATTCCTTGTACTTTCCACAAATTGCCAGGCATTTAGTGCCTTGTTAATCATTGTTCAATGAGTGCAGGGGCAGTGGTTTCTCTCAATTCAACGATTACATTCAACACATTGTCTCTTTCCACTATGCATCTCAGCACACGATGGCAATGTGCTTGTGTCAGCACCCCAAGTGATCACTTCTTGGGCGTTGCTTTATTTCTCACTTAATTATTATTCATGTACACATTTTCCTTTGTTGTAGCCTATTTTGGCTCGATATCATCACTACTACAATACATTTGAAATTTGGAAACTAGTGCTGTGTTGGGGTTATCTAGTTTAGTGATGACTCAAAACAATTACCTTGGAGTGGTCACAGGCAAACCCACACTCCGCACCACCCCAATGTCGCCCATGCACAACCTCACAATGCAGCTCCAACACAGAGCTCAAGCTTACGTACAGGTATTTGTGAGACGGCTCCCAGTTTTAGCACAGATTACCTTGCAAACGGTGGAATGAAGCACAACTAGTTATTCTTCCTCTCACAACCACCCAATTGCTAATTCGGCTCTCCAGCAGCCCCATTATCACAAACGCCCAGATAGTAGCTTAATTATATGCCAATTCAGCATATAGCCCATGTCAAAATATGCCATAGATGTCCTTTTGTTCAGGAACCGGTTTGGGATTATGGGCTACTGCAACATGGACTCTCCACCATTGCCCAAAATAGAATGGTTGGGCAGGAAGATAAAAAGAAAATTCATGTTTCTCAACACCAATTCAATATTGCATTCATGATGATTCAGGTCATTCATATGGCCATGTGCAAGATTTGCAACATTTGCAAACCAAAAATGAACAGAAAAATCAAGGCGTTGTTACTTATATGCGCACGTAAAATATCATATTAATGCTAGAGAGAGGGTTGAAACCGATGTTTCGGTTGGTAGGGTCTAGGGCGGGGGCCATGAGAGCCCCCTTGTAATTCGCTGTTCATTAACGGCGTGTTCGGCTTCATTTGCCTTTGACCAACCAGGTCCAAAACTGAACCTTGGACTCGACTTTGGCGGCGTGCCCAAAGAAACAAGCCAGGAACGGCGGGGCAAGCGAGGCGTGGGACGAGCGCAGGGAACCCTCCATACGAGAAGCGGCGGTTGGGATGGCGGCCGCGGAGCCCCGAGGTGTCCCGAGTGAGCTCGCCCCCATCCACTTTTTCATCCATGGATGGGATGCCGTATTTTGGCCACCAGCTGAGCGCGAGGGCCAAGCCGTGGTTGGGGATGCCGGTGACTGCCGGCAGGTGAGCGCCGAGTCCACCAAAAGCGGACGCCGACGCGGAGAACCTGCATCTCGGTGGGCTACTTCGAAAACCGAGCGAGTCCATGCATGAATCCATCATTGCCTTGGTGCGAAAGCCGGCACACAGATTGTGGCACGTGTTTTTACTGAGCTCAGGCCATCAAGCAGCAAAATTTGGTCTGACGGTCGGCAAGGGCCGTACAACGTTCGGCGAAATGCGGACCCTGGAACCCTGCCACGGGAGAGTAGGTGTTGGCCACTGGGTAAGCCACTGGTTTGTCACATGGGGGACATTATGTACAGTTGAGGCTGCTTGCCCATGTGTGCCCCAGCTGCTGCTGAGGGCCCTGAGATGGGCAAGGCCCCGCAAGACGGGCTCTGCCACTTGGCATCCAATCATCACAAAACATTTGGAAGGCCAGGTGCCAGCAGTCTCCTGATAGAAGAGATGCAGACCTTTCAAAATCACAAGGGGCAGCCCCAGGATTGCTTTTATTGTCACTGTTGCTGGTAATGGGGCGCCAAAAATCAGAGCTGAATTGACTTCATGCTGCTCCTGATGAAGGAACTATGATACATTTGTTACATTTCAGTTGCAATCAGATACAGCAGTCAGTACAGATGTCCAAAACTGAACTACATTATGTCTCTGCCCCAAGCTCACATGAGTGCTTCGTTGCCAAGAACAAGACATGCCAGGCACCATGAATTTATTCCTCATTGGAAGTGCCAATGGCTGTGGTGGGCAGCATTTGGATTGTAAGCCCCCACTTGCTGTAGGTGGTCTCCACAAGCTGTGCAGCTGTCAGCAAGGATGTGAACTTGTTCTCCATGACCCTGTGGCAGCTTCTTCCTGGCTGGATGATTCTCTGCAGTTGGACACTGCGGACTTCCCCAGCATTGGATGACCCAAAGAGCAGCACACATGCCTTCCCAAGTTGAAAAATGTGCACAAGCTCTTTTTGAGTCATGGATCTTTGTATTCTGTGCACAGATCTTGATGGTTAGGATAATCCTGCAGTTCACTCACTGGCTTGTTGGTTGTGGCTGTGCTGTGCAGCCTTCGTCGCTGCATTTGCATGGTAGGTATTGGCAGCCAAGGGCCACAGCCAAGATGTAGAAAACACCCCTGCTTTCATGGACAGCGTGCCAGTGCATTACAAATGTCCATTTCAATCAAATTCTTTCCTTAACCCACCATCTGATAGTCGATAATCGCCGAAAAGTCGTCGATAAGTCATTGATAATCGAGCCCCAGTAATGTACAAAGTGGATCAACGCGGTAAAAGCGGTAAGAGTGGTCCGGGACCTAATCCTGCAACCTGGGCCATGACTTTCCCAGCCATATTATTCCACCATACACCAAACACCCTTTCACAATGCATACACAAACTCCAACACAACCATCCTGAGTGTGCCACTCGTACACTGACACTGCTCAAATCAGAGGCCCTGCAAGTGAAACTTAATGGAAAACAGACGCCTTTCCACAATACACTTGACAACTTCATCAGAACAAACTTGGGCACCAGCTCAATCAACAATCCCGCAATACAACAGCCGCCCTCCAATCAAAAATGTTTCATGGTGAGCACACTGCAGTGGTACTTGTGCTATACCTAGTTTAAATTGAGGAGGCGAGTGTGCTTTTGCAATACAATCAGCAGCAACACATCTCTTCAATATGCTGTTCATCTTGGCTGTCATCGTGGAACAAATCCCACCATGCGGCGCTCTTGGTGGACTCAAACTCGGCATGACCAGCCACCCTCTGTCATATTTAGTCACCATCAGGCAGAGAACTGGGGTCCTGCAAATACAGATATATGATATCAAGCATCGTATGCTACGTTTATGCCTTGTCGTTGATACATACTTAATAAGAACAACGCCTGAATACTATTGATATAAAGAAAAGGTGCAATTGTTTATGTTGACAAGTACGCCACAGTCCAAGGGGTGTACTGTTGATTCACAATATAGCAATCTGCGTCATTGGGATATCTGCAGTAGTAGGTACGTAAAGATTCAGTGCAGCACTGCAATCATTTAATAACTGAAATGGCTAGGAACATCATGCAATCTCAATCCAGCGTTTGTTGCTTCAAACTAAAAGAAATATTTGGGCAGCTTCTCAGGCGACTACTGATGCAATGCAGTCTCTGCGCAGATCCAGATGCTCAAAACCATATACTTTGTTAGCGATATGGACAGTAATTACTGTCCATTATAATGCAATAAGCATATTACGAAAGAGCATAACAGTAATGCAATACTAATGCAACAACCCTTTTGCTTGCGAGATGCAAGTGCGGATAACAACAATTTGAATGAAACGTCCTAAAGTTACCGCACGTTTGGGCAATCCACACACCTCGCAACGACGACACACCGAAGTTAGAGACGTTCAATTTTCCTCAATGGTTAGCGGAAAATGTGCTTCACCAGCTCGCCGGTTCTTGATGCCACCACAGAGCGGACCCGCGACTACATCTGCCGGGCCCTGCACACACGTGAATGAAGCATAAAGATGAACTCAACAAAGAGCAAAAAGGCAGGGGAGTTGTTGTGGAAACACATGGGGGTCGGGAGAATTATGGCCATTAGTCTTGGTTGGTTAGTCATCTGTGGGATTCGACCTATTATCTAGATTCTTTGTGATCTCTAGATACTCGTAGACTCTTTCTTTGTCATTATCCCCCAAGTATGGAGTAGTTTGTGGCCTAGGGAAGTCCCTATACTTAAGGGACAGGCCGTGGGGGTAGACTGGGCTGCGGTGTATCGATAGTGGGTCCGATACGGGGGTATGCCGGGCGATACAGTCGTGACGCACTGATGTACATTGTGTGGTGTCTGTTTGACGGGTGGTCGGACCGGAATGTGGTCCACCACCAGTACGTTCGCGGGGAGGCGTTGCTCCCCGCTCTGTTGCCCGTTTTGGCTCACTGCCGCGCTCCGCACGGGCCTCGCGGCCCGGGGAGCAAGCTGCTTTGCTACCCGCCATCTTCGAATGGCAGGACCGCCCGATCCCAGAGCGCAAGAGGGCCCACCGCGCAACGAACGAACGAGCACCCCGATTACGCCCGCCGGGTTCGGCGGAGGGCCATCGGCCCGACCGGGTGCAGGCGGATGAAGTGGGACGCGCGCCGGAGAAAAGGGACCAGCGGAGGCCATTAAAAGAGCCCCGCAACAAGTGGTTTCGGAGCGCGGAGCCACGAGGGAGACCGCCGGCGGATGACGCCGGGAAATGTGGCGTTGAGTGAAGCCGCGACCGAGGGGCGTAGCGACGGGAAACGGCGCCAAAATCGGGCGCGGATCGAGCTGCAGGGAAGCAGCGACCGGAGCGAAAGAGGACCCAACGCCATGGGAAACGCCAGCAAGGTGAAGGTATTTAGATGGAGTTTTGAACGCGCCGAAGGATCGCCGTTGGAGAAGGAAATGGCGCGGAGGAATGCGGAAGGAAATGCGCAGCTGAATCGGCGCTGAAGCGGCGCTGCAATGGCCGCAAGGTTGGGTATACGGCGCCAAGGATGCGGCGCTTGATGGCGCCCTTGGCAAGCCATGGAAGCAAGTGGAATTGGAGGCACCGCATGCCGCGGACACGGGAGCGCCGGAGGGGGCGCATTGGCGGGTGCAAAGGTGGAGTGCAGCGCCGGAATGCAACGGCATTCCTGAGGCCAAATGGCAAGGGATGCGGTGCCGAGGAACTAGCGCATGATGGCGGCCTTGGTAGGCCATGGATGGGTGGAGAATCGGAGGCGCTGGTTTGCCAAGAAGGTGGAATCGCCGGAGAGGGCGCATTGGCACGCGCAAAGGCGGCATGCAGCGCCGGGATTCAACGGCATTCCCTAGGCCGTATGGCTGGGGATGCGGCGCTGAGGAGGCAGCGCGCAATGGCAGCGTTGGTTGGCCGTGGATGCACGGGGAATCGGAGGCCCCGGCTGGCCAAGGACGCGGGAACGCCGGCGGAGGCGTTTTGAATGGATGAACGTAAAGTCGGTGGATGGAGCCGGAATGCAGCGGCATTCCCGCGGCCGCATGGTGGAGAATGGAGGCGCGAAGACGCAGCACGGCGTGGAGCCATCGGCAAGCTTTGGATGCAGCGAGCGGCGGAGGCCGATGGAGAATGGAGGACGCCGCGGCGAGGCGCTGGGCGGTGGCGATGCAGCGAGGAAGCGGCATTCAAGCGGCCGCAACGCCGGGGATGCGGCGCCGAGGACGCAGAGTGAGATGGACGCAGCGGCAGGCCGAGAACGCAGCGCGCGGAGGAGGACCCAGCATGCAGCGACGCGGGAGCCGAGCAGCTGACCGATACGCCGCGGCATGGCGCTGTCATGCCGCGCGGATTCGCAGCGCCCGGCCCGGCCGTGTGGGGAGCAGGCGGGGCGCCGCCATTCTGGGCGGTGCTGCGCCGATCGGAGTGCGAGATCGAGGCGCAGGCTGGAGCCAGGGGCAGGCGAGCGCGGGCTCCTCGCGCAGGCGTTGCAGGTGGGTGGAGTGGCGGCGTGTCGGACCTGCGGCGAGGCACACCCGGCGACCGGGACACGGTACCGTCGCGGGACGCATCACGTGCGTGTGACAGGACGTGTCAGGAACCTCCCCCGGGCTGGAGGGAAGCTGAATTTGGCAAGGGGGGGCGCCACCCGCTTGCAAAGCCCAAAGTACTAGGTGGGCAGTGTGTTGGTGAAGTACAGGGCATAAAAGGCAAAGTACTGCGAGTTGGTGAAGGAGGCAAAGTACTGGGGGTGGTGCGCAAAGTACTGCGCGTCTACAAGCGTCTACAAAGTACAGACTTGCTGCGCGAGTGGGGGGAACTGCAGGCCACGTGACAATGCAGGAGGGTGGCCACCCTCACTGGCGCCCACCTGGAAATTGGGCACCAAATGTGGTGCAAAGTACTGGGCCCAAGGTGGGGTGTTTAAGGCTACTGGCGTAATCTACTGGTGGGATTCTAGCGGTTGGGGCGGTTCGGAAGCCGAGAAGATTGCAAGGCAGAGAGAGTCGACACACCCTTGAGGATTATGCGACCCGGGGGTGTGACACCAAAGGGATACAGTGGAGACTCGGGCGCGCGCAGCCACCTTCGGGTGAATTGCGCAGTGTGATTGCGCCGAGTGGGGCACCCATTGCTAGGGTGCTGGGTAGCTGAGGAGCAGCAGCTGCCCAGAAGCATGTATTGTTGTTTTGGTAACATGCTTCAGGATTCTGACAAAACGGCGGTCCAGTGCAGGCCCCGAGTTGGCGGCCTGGATTCGTCCCACCTAGGAATCTTGAGTGGGCCGAATTAACCCTTGAGATTTTCTAGTGTGGTGAGGATGTGCCAGACAGAGAGCAGTCTGTGGTATGCCCCGAGTTGGCGACCCAGGCTGGACACCTGGTGCAGGCCCCGAGTTGGCGGCCCAGGTCGAGATAGAGAGCAGCCTAGTGCAGGCCCCGAGTTGGCGGCCTAGGTTGGACATCTGAGGCAGGCCCCGAGTTGGCGGTCTCGGATCGAGATCTGGACGGCAGGAGTCGTGGAGCACACCACCTTCATGACTACCCATCCTGACCACACCGTCTGACTACTCAGTGAGTCAGTAGGGTGCCATTACACCAGACCCCCTAGACAGGGAGTCCTCGTGTGGCTCCAAGGGCTATTAGGGTGTCAGTACACCAGGTCCTGGGTCCATAGGGTGCCAGTGCACCAGACCCGAAGTGCGGTTGGGGTGACTTAGAGGGCCTCTCTCCACAGTAGGGTGCCACGGTGTGCCAGTGGAGAGGGAAGACTGGGACACCTTCCCAGTTAGTGCGGTCGTAGAAGGCTAACCCCGCCAGGAACCTGCCTAGTCGTGGCATACCTGGTTGAAGCCGTCGGGGGCCCTACGATGCGCTAGGAGGGTGCAAGTAGACTGGTATAGACGGGACATCAATCAGGTTACCTCTGAGTTACCTGGGCTGTATATGTGCCCCCTTTCGGTGTGGCGTCAGCCCTGAGGTGCCCTGGTAGGTGAGGCTATTGGAGGCCGTTCCCGGGTGGTCCTGTCCCAGGCAAGGGGCAACCGGTTTCGGTTAGCTGTGAAGTTGGGACTAGACTAGTTGAGGACTCACGGACACTGCCCCCGAAAAGGTCAGGGATTCGTCCTTGTCCGAAGTACATGGGTAAGCCTGTGGGGAATCACTAGTTGAATACCTTCTGCTCAGTCTAGCTGGCTGGTGGAAAAAAGGGTCACTCTGAGCGAGATAGGGACTACGTCTTGGTCTATGACTAGGATTGAGAGGTTTTGAGAGCCTCTGACTACACCGGCATGTCTACCCAGTTTGCAGTCCATAGCTCACGGATGATTCTTTCATGTCCAGTGGTATGCAGTTGACAGGGATTTTGTTTATATCTATACGACACCATATTGCAAGGATTCAATGGATTATGGGGTTGCTAGTATTGTTGAGTGGTGCATGAGTACCTATGAGGGGATAGCACACTCAAGCAGCCAAGTTGTATCCCATAAGATAGACTGATACCATATTATGGACAGAGTGGAGAGGCACATATTCACATTTTTTGTTGATTCATTGTTATTGTTGGATTCCTGCACCTGTACAGTAGCGATGCTCCATGTATTCTTTGCACAAAGGCAGGCTGGTCTTTGACATCCCCCACATGTACATGCTGTTATTTTTCCACCCGCAAACATGGTGCATGATGGACCTGGTCTTTGTTGGGATAGTCACGGGAGATCAGAGGTGTTGCGGCCCCATTGGCGGCCGCTGGTTTCCGGAGGCGTGGGGGTCGCCCTGCCCTGCGGCTCGGCTGTTGGAGGTCAGCCGGCTCTCTCCACCTCGGACGGTGGGCGTATCCGGGGCAGTCGAATCGGCGGTCGCGCGGTGGGCCCAATGCTCGACGGGGATCGATCCCCGGGGCCTGCTGTCGGCAAGAGGTGGCGGCGCAGCGAGGTGGTGGTTCGCTGGCTCGCGGGAGGCCAGAGAGTGGGCCAAAGGATGTTACATGGATTCACAACATGCGCGCGCACATATCGCATGCGCGATGCCCGATCGCGGGTCCATCGCGGTCACATCATGATAAGACAAGTCAAGTGCGCGTCCAGGCACATCGTCACCGTCCACCGTTCACCTACGATCGACCCATTGTCCTCTAATTCCAAGCGTCTAACCCCCGACCCCCTGGCCCTAAGTACTGTGACTTCAGGAGGCCATATCTTCGTCAATTCTTAACGGAATCGGGCGTTTAAAAGCGCGTTGGAACCAGGAAGCTCTTAATAACACTTACAAAAGGTCGATTTGGCCAATTACGTAATCCTACTCCAGAAAATGTCAAATAACTGCCTTACCCCAAGTAGCCACGTCACATTACTCCCCCCTTGGGGTAGCTTTCGCCCCCGAAAGCACACTATCCCATACTAGTGTCTTCCTCGGGCTTGTCCCTCTTGATCATCTTCTGGAGCTCTCTGGCATAGGTGAAATTTCCAGCCGGTATCCAGGAGGCATCGTCAATGCTCCACCCTGTCCATAACACCAAAAATTCCTTATGCCTCCTGCCACTGGGTCCTGCCCATCTCCATCGCAGCAGCTTCTCAACTTCGTACGGTTCATCAGCCTCTGGCTCGATCTTGGCGTCATCTGACTCCTGTGGGGTAGACCATCTGGACGATCTGAATGGTCTAAGCAAACTGGTGTGAAAGACGTTGTGAATCCTCCATCCCGCTGGTAGCTTCAATTCGTAGGCCACTGATCCCACCTGACGGACCACAGCAAATGGTCCTACGAACCGTCGCTTCAGTTTGCGAACAGGTGCATTCTTCAACTGTAGATGCTCTGTACTGAGTAGCACCTGTTCCCCACTGTGAAACCTCTGTTCTCTGCGCCGCTGATCGGCCTGACGCTTCTGCCTCTGCTGAGCCTGATGAACTGATTGCATCGCCATTCTGAATGTCTTCTTCATTCGGTTGACAAAGACGTTGACACCCTCAATGTTGGTCTGGTCCATGTCCTTGATCAGGTCCAACGGGGTCACTGGCTCAAAGCCGTAGTTCAGAAAGAAAGGCGTGTACCCCGTGGATGGCGATGCGCTGCTGTTGATCACGAACTCCACCATGGGCAAGTATTTTTCCCAGTGAGTGACTTCCTGACTGCCATGGATTGTACACCTGAGTACTTGCTCCACCACCCTGTTGGCTGCCTCTGTCTGTCCATCTGTCTGGGGGTGGTGAGCGCTGGACATCCTCAGCTTGCTACCCAAAATCTTCCAGAATTCTTGCCAGAACTTCGACACAAATCGTGGATCTCGGTCACTGACGATCGATCTGGGGATCCCGTGAAGTCGTCCAATCTGCTCCCAGTAGACTCGAGCTGTCTCAGCAGCAGTGATGGTCTGCTGGACTGGTACTAAGTGTACCATCTTGGTAGCTCGGTCTACCACTGTGAGAATCCCATCATTTTTCCTTTCACTGACCGGTAGACCCATGATGAAGTCGAGGCTGACATCACTCCATTTTTCCTCTGGAAGTTGCAAAGGCTGAAGGAGTCCTGCTGGCAACTTGTGGACACTCTTCTCTGACTGGCAGACCTCACATCCCAACACAAAGTCTCTTACATCCACTGTGTGATCTGGCCAGTAGAAATTCTGCTGTAACTTCTTGAGTGTCTTGTGGTAACCAAGATGTCCCGCATATGGTACTGTATGTATCTCTGCCATAATCTTCTTGCGGGCGTCCTCCACATCTGGCACCACCAATCTCCAAGGTTGCCGGTCCTCGGTGTTGTCCTTCAACTTGATTTCAATGAATCCATGGTTCAATCGGTAATCACGATTCCCGATCCTGGTGACTCGTCCTTGGGCAGATTCCAATTGGTTCAAAACTTCTGCCCATCTGTTGTCTTGCTTGTAGCCCTCTTTTATAGAGCTCCTCAAGTCTTCCTCCAGAGTAATCCTGGTGCTGGTCACCAATAAAGAATGTAAAGAATTTTGCTCCCCACTTGCAGCCACCACTGCACCCTCAGGACTGGACTTTTTAAATATTTCGTCCAGTTTCTTTTGAATGTCGTTTTCCCCACTGTCACTCTCATGAAGACGAAGACGCTGGACCAATGACTCCTCTTCTGCGCGTACATCTGCCATGCATCTCAACTCCTGAATACTCCTGCGCGTCAGAAAATCTGCAGGGTTGTCCTTTCCTGGTATGTGGACAATATCACAATCGTAACCCTGCAGAACCTGCACCCATTTCCAAACCCTCATGTTTACTGCAGGCTGATTGGGCAGGTTTTTCAATGAGTCATAGTCTGTCTGGATGACGAAGTGGTGGCTGGTCAAGTAGTGCCGCCATTTCCCAACAGCCCAAGTGATGCCCAGTAATTCTCGCTCGTATGCACTGTACCGGGTTTCGGCCGGGTTGAGCTTCCTACTCTCATAGCAAACGGGTTGCAGCCCGTTGCCGAAGTCCTGCTGTAGTATACCACCCACTGACATCCCTGACGCATCGGTGGTAACTACAAACTCCCGATCGAAATCCGGTAACTGCAAAACCGGGGCAGTCACCATGGCTGTCTTCAAACGATTGAATGATTTCTCTGCTTTGTCACTCCAAACAAAGGCCCTGTCCTTCTTCGTCAAGTCCGTCATGGGCGCTGCCAGCTCGCTAAACCACCGTATGAACTTGCGATAAAAACTGCACAGCCCCAAAAATGAACGGACGTCGGTAACATTCTCTGGTGTCGGCCAATTCAAAATCGCTTGGACCTTTGACAGTGAAGGCTTGATCCCCTCAGCCCCCACATCAAAGCCCAAGTACTCCACCTCGGTTCTGAAGAAGTCACACTTCTTTAATCTCCCAAACAACTTCTCCGACCGTAGGCAGGTCAGAACTTCCTTGATGTGCTGTATGTGTTCCTCCTTTGTCCGGCTGTAGATCAAAATATCATCAAGGAACACTAGCACGAACTGGTCCAAGCCTTCCCTCAAAATTGTATTCATGATCCTCTGGAAGGTCGCTGGTGCGTTGCACAACCCGAATGGCATGACAAGATATTCAAAACTGCCATATCGACTCACAAAAGCTGTCTTGTGTACATCTGATTCTCTCACTCGGATCTGATGGTAACCCGAGGAGAGATCAATCTTCGTGAAATATTTTGCCCCGTGAAGTCGATCCAACACCTCTTCCACCTTTGGCAGTGGGTACCGATTCTTGACGGTTATTTTGTTCAAGGCCCTGTAATCGATGCACATCCTCCACTTGCCATCCTTTTTGGGTATGAAAAGGATGGGTGCACCGTACGGGCTAGAGCTCGGTCTGATCCACCCCTGTTCCAGCAACGTGTCGATCTGCCGCCGTAGTTCATCCAACTCAGCCGTACTCAGCCTGTATGGGCTTTTGTGCGGCGGTGCCTCTCCTGGCAGCGTATCAATCTCATGATCGACTATCCTCTTGGGTGGTGGACCATAAGGCAGCTTGTCTGGGAACACGTCCTTGAACTCCTCAAGCGTTTGCTGCAGCTGTTCCCGGACAGCCTCATCTGCCTCACTGACCTTTTTCTGAATAACCTCCTCAATCGGCACCTCTTCTGTCACTGGGCCTGTTTCCTTCAATAATCTCCGCCTTTCGCCCTCAGTCATGCCTTTGGCTGCACCAGCCTTGGACTTTGGCCTTTTGCTATCTTTACTTGGGAAGTCTGTGGCCTTCAGGACGCACAAGTACATTGGCTGGTCGGTTTTGTTTGCTCTCTTGGCTGCCTGTCTCATCGAGATGAAGTTCAACTTTTTCCTGACAGGCTGCCTGACACATCGCCCAGCCACTTTCTTTGCCCTTGTAGTCCTGCACCTTGGGGAACCCTGAGGTCTGTGAGGTTCCTCTGGAGAAAAATTTTGTGGGGCTGTACTCCCCCCTTGGGGAACATCGGCCGTCCCCGGCAATGATACATTACTCAGCACGGGCGGCTGAGTGGCCCACTGCTTCGCCGAAGAATCATATTCCCAAAATTTTGGCGAACAGAATGCAGCCAACTTGCTCCCCAAGTCTGCAGTAGGAGTCTCTGATCCCCTCTTGAGGTCTCTGAAATAGTGCTGGAGACCGTTCAATCCCTTGTCGACAATCTGGCAGTGCTTACCAGATGTTTCACGAATGCCCTTGATAGGCTCCAGCTGTGAGCCATTTCTAAGGTACACCGTGTTTGACCGCCAATCCACCAGTGGGTTCATGATGTCCAGCCAATCTTTGCCCAAAATCAGCTGAACCCCTTCCATCATTGGTACTGCAGTCAATGATAGTCGACAGGGTACACTCCCGATACATACCAACACTCGTGGGGCTATTCCGGTGGAAACTATGGTTTCCCCGTTTGCCAACTCCAAGGCAGAATATGCTCCCACAAACTGTAAAGCTGGTCGGCAGTGAAGCCGGTCACTGATGAAAGACCTGCTCGCTCCACTGTCAATCAACGCAGGGACACTTGTCCCGTTCACCACGGCGTTCAACACCAGCAGCACGTGGTCCTGAACTCCAGTGCCTGGGGCTGGCTGTCCCACAGCATCAGCACCTGGAGCGGTTTCCAACCTCTGAACTGACACCGTAGGGGTCTCTCCCTGCTGGGCTTGAGACATTAAAGTTGTCTCCCTGGTGTCATCAAACGAAACCTTTTTCTGCTCAGCTTGCTGTGCGCGTCGGTACCGATGTCTTTCCAACCGCTTTCTCCACTGCCACTTTCTCCTCGGACGTCTTCTCTGAGCGATGCTGAGTTTTCTATTTTCTAGGGTGCAGATCCTCTGGATAATCTGCCCCTGTCGCCCCCGATGAACTCCTGACTGGCCAGAGTGGGGGCCAGTCAGTTTCCCTGCCCCTGATGCAGAGAAGCATCGGTTCCATGCCCGGCTGCATGCTGTGCAGCCACCTGGTCCTGCTGACCAGCCATCCCCTGATCATCATGGGCAGCTACAGCTGCTACCCGGGGCTTCCTCTGATTGCCTCTGCCCTGCCCCCTCTGTCCAGATCTGCCAGGCTGCTGTGGTACAGGCTGGCGTACCACAACTGGAGCCTATGGAGGGACGGGTGGCTTCACAGCCTGCCCCCTTCCGCGATTACCCCCTTGTTGCACATTTTTATTTTGAGCCTGATAGTACACAACGTTTGGAGCTGGTGTCGATCCTTGTCCACTTTGCTGTCCTGGCTGCCTGCCTTGGCCTCGTCCATGGCCCTTCTGTCCACTGCTGCCCTCAACACGTCCACTTGATCCTGGGCGTCTCGACATCTGGGCAGCCAATGCAGCGTCCCTGGCCAGCTGGAAAGCCTGGCTCAGCCTCTTAGGCTTTCCCTGTGAGACAAGTACCGCCTGGTCCTGGGGAAGGCCCCAGATGAACATCTTCAACACCATGATTCATCGTAAGTGTCCACTTTATCCAACTCAGCCTCGAACCTACATATGAAATCATGTGTGGACTCCTCTTTCCTCTGCTTGATATTCATCAATGCAGCCATTGCAGAATCAGCCTTGTTTGTGTTTTGGAAACGGCTGATCAGCTGCTCTCCAAAGGTCTGCATGTCTTTGGGGTCCTCCCACGCCTTCAACTTTCTCTGCCACCAGGTCTGTGCAGTTCCCTGGAGCAGAGTGGAAGCATATGCAACTTGCTTCCCAGGCGATCCTCCGACCAGACGAAAGAAATTTGACACCTGACCCAGCCACACCTCCGGGTCTTCAGATGTCCTGCCCGAAAAGGTTGGAGGGTCTTTTGGTTTTATTTGGACATCAAAAATCCCAACCCCCTTACGAGTGCGCCTCCCCGATGACTCGCTCGATGATGTCGTGTCAGAACTGGGCGAACGTGCATGCCGCGACCTGTGTGATCTGGACCTCTGTCGTCCTGGACGGGCAGCATGGCTGGCCTGTGCAGGGGGCATCGTCTGATCGCCAGCATCAGCAACAATTTCCAGCTCCTGCTGCAAATGCGGTGGTCGGCTGTACGTAGTTGTTGCTGGTGGTTCTGGGGGTCTAGGCACAGTCTGCTGACGGGGCTGAGAATCCTTTTGCGACCGCTCTATAGCCAGGTCCGCGGACAACTAATCGATCCTGGATAGAGCGTCCTGGAGCTGCCTAGTAAGCCGCTCCACAGTCGCATCCTGTTCCCTCCTCAGCCTCCGTTCTGTCTCTGCATTTCTCTGCCTCTCATGCCCCAATGCGTTCTCCAGCTCAGCAAGTCTGTCAGCATTGCTGGAAACATTTCTATGCATTGTGGACATAGCGGTCTCAGTCCGCCCAAATGCCTCCCTGGTCTGACCCTCCAAATGCGAAACTGGCCTCTGAGATGTCTGGGCAGTATGCTGCACTGCTGATGCCGTCTGATCAGCCAGCACATTCATGGCATGTGCTGTCTGGGCGGCAGTCCCTGCTATCGCCTGTGCAGCTCGCTGCTCGAGATTCTGCATCCCCTGTGCAGCTTCGGTCCTGGACACCAGGGCACCCTCTGGGTTTCCCAAAACCACTGCCCCCGGCTCAGTCCCGGCAATCAAAATCCTCTATTGCCACGCCTCGTATGACGCAGCAATAACTCCCACATGTCCAGCTCCAGCGACTGTCTCCACTGTCCCGTCGATTTCTTCCACACCATCATGGCCGTTCAGCTCCATCAAATCACGATCCGCCATGATTCCACCCACGACACTGATCCGATGATCAACTGTACTGAAACGAAGTCAATCGGCGTAGACCTGATCTCAGGCTACTGAAAATCCGCTGAATCCTATCCCCAAGTAGCCAAGCAGCCTTTACCTCCCAACTTAAGTTATCCTGCTTCTACTGGTTTTCAGTAATCACTTTCACACACAGTTACCCCCAGTACTCTGCAGGGTGACCTCTCGGTCCACCTGGTAACTTTCCAGAGGGTGCATCTGTGGCTACTAATGAAAACTTAGTCCCAGCTTCAGCCGAACAACCTAAGAAGGTGTCCCTTGCCTGGGACGAGACCGCTGTAAGAGGTCTGGGTTGGCCTATGGCACCCCCAGCCTGTCTAATATTTGAAGACTCAGCCACCCAAGGTTCCGAAGGGGTGACTGGCCTGTCTACCTCAGGTGGGCAATGGCCTCACCCTCTGACCGGTTCCAGGGGAGATGCCTCCTCTAGGAGGTAGCACTCTGGACCCAAACGGGCCTGCCTATTGCTGTGCTCAATCTCCTCCCCCTTCCCCTAGCCAGGCCCCCAAACTTGTGGCAGAGCAGTCTGGTGGTGACCCGCCTGCAGTACCTGCAAAATAAGGTGAAGCAGCAGATGTCCCCTACTTCTAGAGCGGGACCTTCACCCCTATTCTACAGCGGGTGGCACCTGAGGTTGGCGGAATCTTCCAACTGAGGGGTGCTGGCCTTCGCGTGTTCGGCTACACGATGAGCGCCTGGCGCATGCACTGAATCCGCAGCTGAATCCGCGGATCTGGCGATCGCCCAGCGCCGTCGATCCCCGAACACCAATCGTCCACTGAAAAGCTCCTTAGGCTCGCAAAACAACCTCCCACAGGCACACAGCACGGCGATTCAGCACCCGCGGAGGTGCTGACCGCTGCCTGGGGTGTTGGAGGCTTCTGGAAATCCGCAGCCCTCACAGGCCGCGTGGTCACTCTGTGGTGCTGCGCCTCTCGCTCAGCTCCCGGCTCCGGGCTTCGCGCTCCGAAACCAATTTGTTGCGGCCCCGTCGGCGGCCGCTGGTTTCCGGAGGCGTGGGGGTCGCCCTGCCCTGCGGCTCGGCTGTTGGAGGTCAGCCGGCTCTCTCCACCTCGGACGGTGGGCGTATCCGGGGCAGTCGAATCGGCGGTCGCGCGGTGGGCCCAATGCTCGACGGGGATCGATCCCCGGGGCCTGCTGTCGGCGAGAGGTGGCGGCGCAGCGAGGCGGTGGTTCGCTGGCTCGCGGGAGGCCAGAGAGTGGGCCAAAGGATGTTACAACGATTCAATGCATGCGCGCGCACATATCGCATGCGCGATGCCCGATCGCGGGTCCATCGCGGTCACATCATGACAAGACAAGACAAGTGCGCGTCCAGGCACATCGTCACCATCCACCGTTCACCTACGATCGACCTAATGTCCTCTAATTCCAAGCATCTAACACCCGACCCCCTGGCCCCAAGTACTACGACTTCAGGAGGCCATATCTTCGTCAATTCTTAACGGATTTGGGCATTTAAAAGCTCGTTGGAACCAGGAAGCTCTTAATAACACTCACAAAAGGTCGATTTGGCCAATTATATAATCCTACTCCAGAAAATGTCAAATAACTGCCTTACCCCAAGTAGCCACGTCACAAGAGGAGGCCTAGGGTGGCTACATAGCACCCACTGTGTTGATTCAGAGGTGGCTGGTCAGCTGGACCAGGAGGCAGTTCGGCATTACTGCCATGTAGGATTGACGTAGACCTGAGTCAGTGTCAGGTTAACATACCAGTACTCTTTCGTACTCTAACTGGTATAGTCGCGTCAGGTGATCAGTGGTTTGGCTAGCCAATGAGCCAAAACCACTTTGCTCAGTATCGGTTTGATGCGTCTGTGTGGTTGAGGTAGTGGTAGACGCAGGGTGGTACATGCCTGGCCAGGCACTACACCGAACTGAAGCATATACGCAGTCTCAGGAGATGTGACATCCAGGCATGAGGGAGCCATTGCTTTAAAGTCTCATGCCCTATTGGGAGAGACACCACAGATGTCCTAGGAGTGGGATTCCTTAATTGATGAGGATCCCGTATGTTGCAGATTCAGTGGATAAAGACTGTTCCGACTTCATTGCTGTGGGTGGCCTCAGACCCAGGAGCCGGATTCAGGACCATTGCTCTGCAGGCTTTTAGCAGTGGTATATTGCACAGTTGTGCCAGAGTTGGTTGACATTGTGGTTTTGCTGGTTTTGCACATAGCCGGCAGTTTTGAGCATGTCACTGATTCTATATTGTATATCAGAGTGTTCCACTGTGATAGGACACTCATGAGTATTGGATACATGGGGTAGTGTGAGGGCATGTCATATGATTTCAACTCAAACTTGATCAAGAGGAATATGACAGGAACAGCTGGTCGATTCCATGAGACATTGAGTCATCCTCTTTTGAGTTGAGAACCCCTACTTGAGTTCACTGCTAGGAGGGTTGTGAGGATGGTAGCAGTGAGGGGATATCATGATGTTCATGTACCAGGTTATTAGTAGAAACCTGTCCTGTGTCAGCACTCGATTTTATCTCTCGTGGCGGACAGTTGCAGGCCCCAGGTGCAACTGGGGGCATTGGACTGGTACACTCAATTCTCTCGTTGGAGAATGTGAGTACTCGGCTAGCAGTGAGCCACATAGACAATGCCGAGGATGGTTGATGCACCCCAGGGGGAAGTAGCTGGACATTGCTGGATGTAGCAGGGAGCCAGAGGACAGAGATAGCTTCCAGTCTCAGCATCCTCATCTTCAGGTACAGACACACAAGGTCGAAATCGGTGGATGGTTATAGAGGATAGCAGACTTGTTCACTTGCATGGTGGTTAGCAGTGACGGGTAGAGCTAGCACCGATGATCTATATTTGGTGTGTACTGTGGGCTGATGATTACTTGAGTGTATGATGATGGTATTGGAGGGTATTGGTCATATACACATTCTTGGATATGGAGGTGATCGACGGTCGCTATGTATTCGTAAGAGGAAGTGCCCATCCCCCGGTCGTTAAAAATGGGGGCGCCCAGCGCATTGTTCGCATTTCCTCCGGGCCCATAATAGGAGGACGACCGAGAGCGCCCGGAGTACATTTTGCTATATCGACGACTGTGTTGGAATCCAGGGATGATGACCCATATTAGATCAGTGGTACTCTGTGCTGCGGTTGGGTATTGAGGTCGAGGCCACTTGATCACACTCGAGGAGTCCTTTTTCGATTGCAGTCAGCGGTTGAGATTGTACCTGTATCGAAATTGAGGCATATTGAGTTGGATTAGAGGAGATTGCCTTGATGACGGTCGGACATTTTGGCTGTGTGGTTGATATTGAGATTGATGGTTGTGACATGAGGAGGCTTATATCTGCTCCCATGTTAACAATCATGGCCACAGTTGGCTGGGCCCAAACCGGAAGAGAGTCGGACAATGGCGCCAAATGTTTGACTGAGAAAAAAAAATTGAGGATACTAGATCGTTTTCATAACATCCTATGGTGAGACTATCCCGGCTGAGGGCACAGACGGGAAGGAAGTGGACAAAATTTGTTGATTTTATCTGTCATTCTTTTATGAGCTCTGGATCCGGGAGAGAGGTAAAAACAAAAAGATGAGCTACAGACACCTTTATTCTTTTGAGAGAGGAGTTGCAGCTATTCATTTTGTTTCCATGGTGTTGGGATTTTGTTGACTCAGTACAGTGGTGCATGATCTGTATGATTGGAAACTTTAAATCGTTGATGGTGATAGCGGGCTGGTCACAGTGTTTATCTGAAAAGATTGTTATGAGTAGCGCCGGGTGATAAGAGTTTCCATGATTATATCATTGTCTTCAGATCTGAGTGGAGTTGAGTTTTATTCAGTCCTTGAGATAGGAGGCTTGGTGCTGGTAAGGCTGATAGTGGTATGGGACACTGGAAGTTGAGGTCAGGCCAATGTTTTACTGATTGATGATTGGGCTGAGATATAGAGGACTATGATTGGTCAATGCAGTGAGGAGTCGAAAATTTTTTATTGGGATACCTTGTCATGGTGGATGTAGAGGTGGAATGACTAAGGTACACTGCAGTTTCAAAGAGGAAAAATACTTCAGAGAGATTCATCTGAGGGATTAGGACAGAGAGGATTATCAGTACATATATACCGATCCCCAAATGGACAGCTGGCTCATATGGTTCTATGTTTATATCAGACTTGTCAGGTAGTGGATAGTCGGATACTCCTGGTCGACTGGCAACACACTTAGTGTACAGGCAGATAGCACTCGTGCCGACCTGATATATTTGGGCACAGGTCATAGCGTTATTTCATCTTTTCTGCTTTTAAGATGAACACGAGTGTACATCCGACACAATGATGGGAGAGACCTGACTTGGAGATTTCTGAGATGAGCAGTTGTTGCAGTGATACTGAAGAGGTCCCGATAACAAGAATGTCGATTGATTTTCTTGGACACTGGAACATATCCCGAAATTCCATAGAGGGACTAGACAGATGGTCATTGGAGTATACCTGAGGTGACACTAGCTTCACAGTTAGGTCAACCATTGGGTAGCCAATCGAGGACATTGACTGCGGACTTGTTTTCGAGGGCGAAAACTCCCCCCCAGGGGGAAGTATTGTTGTGGAAACACATGGGGGTCGAGAGAATTATGGCCATTAGTCTTGGTTGGTTAGTCATCTGTGGGATTCGACCTATTATCTAGATTCTTTGTGATCTCTAGATACTCGTAGACTCTTTCTTTGTCATTATCCCCCAAGTATGGAGTAGTTTGTGGCCTAGGGAAGTCCCTATACTTAAGGGACAGGCCGTGGGGGTAGACTGGGCTGCGGTGTATCGATAGTGGGTCCGATACGGGGGTATGCCGGGCGATACAGTCGTGACGCACTGATGTACATTGTGTGGTGTCTGTTTAACGGGTGGTCGGACCGGAATGTGGTCCACCACCAGTACGTTCGCGGGGAGGCGTTGCTCCCCGCTCTGTTACCCGTCTTGGCTCACTGCCGTGCTCCGCACGGGCCTCGCGGCCCGGGGAGTAAGCTGCTTTGCTACCCGCCGTCTTCGAACGGCAGGACCGCCTGATCCCAGAGCGCAAGAGGGCCCACCGCGCAACGAACGAACGAGCACCCCGATTACGCCCGCCGGGTTCGGCGGAGGGGCCATCGGCCCGACCGGGTGCAGGCGGATGAAGTGGGACGCGCGCCGGAGAAAAGGGACCAGCGGAGGCCATTAAAAGAGCCCCGCAACAGGAGTGAACTCAACAACACAGCAGGGGGATTATGGGAATTCACGCACAAGGCATACATTGGTGGGAGGGGCACTCAGCGGGGAGGAAACGTCCTTTCATGTGGGTCAACAACACAGTGAGCAGTTCGGCCTCGTAGCAAGCGTTCACGAGAGTGATTCAAAGGACAACATGGTGGTGACCAAGCCTGTGCAACGAGGCCATTCACTCATGTCCCTGACTGGGGAGGGCAGGGAGTTCCCGACCATCCGATTTCCATTGTCTCAGCGGTGGAGATGAGGACATCGGCCATTTCCAACATGACCATATTTCTTGTTAATCATGAGGCAGCGGTATGTCACTATTGCGAACAAAGCGGGCAGAGAAAATATGATCAAAATTACGTGATATGCCACCGATTTGGTGCATGCTATTACTCTCCTGATATGGTGGCATACCATAGAGTTGACATTGCAAATGCACTAGCCTATCGATGTACTTATTTGCAGCCATTTAACAACACTCCAAGCGGTGCGAGACTATCTAAAACACAAGGTTTCATGCAAGGGTGGGCGGGTCTCTCTGAGCTCACAGATTTTGCATGAAAGCCCATGGCTTCAGAATCCATCGAGGGAACTCCAGCTGCCTTCCCAAATTCTGCCTCCTGCCTGCAGTGCATTCTCAACTGTTGTGATTATTTGGCATCAAGTGCTAATTCAGTGTTGACCCAGTCCAATGCTAAATAAGCTTGATTCAATTTCCTGCAAAGAGGAAGCAGTGACGTGCATGCACTTGTGCAGATAGAAGCAGCAAGTTCAAAGATTTTTGTTGATTGTCCACATGCAGTTAACTTACCTCTGGCGTAGGAAATTGCACAGAGCTTGAAATGCCTGCAGGCAGATTTCCCACGATCAACTGTAGGCAAACTCATGGAATGCCATGCTGAAATTCAAGTTAAATTCACAAAGTGACGATGTACTAATGCGCTCTTGGCTTGACATTGAATTGTTTGCACAAGGATACTGATTGATGTACTTATGTGTGCTGATATGCAGATGGTACCACCCATTAACATTGTTCCCAATGGTGCAGAATTCCTTACAGCCAGCACCAAGCAGGTGCATATCCTTATTTGATGGCAGCTGGTTGTTTATATCCCAGTATTCAACAGTTAAAATACAAAGTTTCTCCTCACTCGCGAAGCATGATATTAATGGGCGCTGTGTAATGCAACACTAGACTGCATCAGAATATCGCTGGCATTGTCTACACCAAAGAAGCCTGACTCTTTACCCTGATGAGTGCATGGAGTAGGGCCGCTGTTGCGACCACCATGACCAGGAATCCCAGGAACATCATCTCGTCCAGGATTCCTTGGCTTGGCCTGCATTTGCACCAAAGCATTTGTGTTATTGCTACATGTATATGCAATAAACAAAGCGCCATATGCAATCCCTGCATTTATGCAGTCAACGACTGCCAGGAATCTGCAAGGCTCACATCACCTTGAACAACTGGTCTTCAGTGACCATCAGCCCCTCAGTGCTTAGAGGCTTAGCAACCCTTGGGTGCTTCCAAGGGAGCAGCAGATGAGCACCTGCACAAGACATTTGGTGCAGTCGAATCTTGCTACTTTGCTCATTCTGGCCCGGAACTGCAATGACATGGTTCAGCTGCTGCAACAGTAGCTGCCAGCAGGCACCGGTCGGTGACTGAAGTTCTGCATAGATCTATGCGCTTCCTCTACAGGAAGCTTGCAGGAACAGCCACATACTTCTGGGAGCAGCTGACCCACAGACCACAATACTGTGTGCCCAGCAAAGGTACCCACAATTTTGACGTGCAGTCTTGCAGTATCTTCGAATCCTGCACATTGGGACCAAACACTCCTCCATAACCGAACCCACAGGTGAACCAACAGACTGCATTCTTGCTCCCTGATGAACCAACTTTGGTTTCTGCTGGTTTCATTTCATACAATGGCCAACTGGGTGTCTCATACAGACCCAGGAACTCCTGACCAAGGCTTACTGTGCAGCATCCTGGCAAGAATCTGCACCTTGTGAGCGTTGCAGAGTTGTGTGATCTGCCCTATTCTGTTGGGCCACTGCATCCCTCCCAGATAATCTCTATTCGCATCCACAGGATCCAACACTGCAGAAAGTCTACACATCTCAAATGACTTCCCTGGAACTGACCCATCCAGCCCTTGAACCTGACCGACACACTTTCAGAGTGTCCTTGAACTCTACCAGATCCACCCACTCCCTGTCCAACCCCTACCCATCACAGGCACTCCAGCGGGGCAGGACAACAACAGCTTGCACAGTGAGAGCCTGTATGGCAAAGGACATCAAATCCTATGCATCTTTACAGCAATGGACAAGTCTGTGCAGAACTGCGCATCAAAGGACAGGGTCTACACATCAAAGGAAATCTTGACCTCATCCAATGGTCTGCTTTGAGGCCCATGAACAACTCACAGGCGAGCAGAGTGCCTTGACCACCTCTGGAGTGGTCGTTCACCAGCGGGTGACCAGTCAAAGGCCTGCCCAGCTACATCCTCAGATCCCTGGCAGAACAAAAATGCATCGAAGTGCGAGAATTGCAGTGCTCGGCCTTCCACCCATCGACGAAAGCCCGGATTGTTGAACAGGGAAGCTGAGTGGCTGCATGTCCCAACAATACGTGGTCCACGGCGAAATTTTAAGCACCGACGAACCATGCCCCCATTGGCGCTGGCCAAGTGTTGCCAAGTTACGCGGTGCGACTCAAGAAGCACGGGAACTCACACAGGGTTGGGGCCGTGAGGGCTTGTCGCATTGTTCTCGGCCATCCTCATAAACGCGAACTGGACACTGTGGAGAGAATTTTCCGTGGTGGGCAAACACGCACCAGGCGCCCGACAAAACCCCGGTGTGCCTTCTTCAAGGTTCGGCTGGCCGATTTCTCACGCAGACAGGGGGAATAGTGCGTGGCCGACCAGTGGCCGGAAGAAGGTTCTCGACGGACAACAGGCAACGTTGCGTAAGTTACACTGTGAGAATTGAAAGGGGCGGATACTGGTCCGGGAGGAATGCGCCGGGTGGGTTGTGGAATATGTGTTTTGGGGGGGCAGCGCGGACGCATGGGCCGCGTCGGGGACAGAGCGTATCAACACTCACCAGCACACACTCCCAAGGAATACGCAACAGCACACACCACACACCGAAGCGCAGCACTACAGTGCCCACGACACAGTTCGGTCCATAGAAGCAAATTTTCAACTGATGGTGGGCGACTTGGGCGTCTTGCCCACAAGACAACATCACAATCGATTTCCTCGTGGCGGATTCCTTTCCAAGCGTCGCCGCAAGCTCTTCGCGCCCTGCCGGGGACTAGCTTACCTCTCAACGGCGGCGGGAACACACTATGGGGTTTCGGTGCTCCGCAGCAGCTCCCCTCGCCTCTCAGTAGAGCCCGGTGTTCTGGAACAGCGGCCAAACCAGTTTCAATCGTCTTCCTGGGTCACACCCTCCCAGAACAGGTCGCAACCAAGTATCCGCTCAGTCATTTTAAATCACCAAAAATGAAGGGTTGGGGAAAGTTCAAAATAAAACCCAAGGCTGTTACAAAAACTGGAACTTCTGCAAGACGCTGGCTGAATGTGGGAATACATCATGTCGATTTGGCGCACTCAAAATGAAACTAATGCTGATCGCGACATTGCGCCTCCATGACCTTCCTGGCGTCAGTTCGAACTGACACGAGAATTCTCGTGTCAAATGTCAATGTGATCCAGCAGCACCTAGTAGCGGGGGGGCAATACCAAGAAGGGCAATCACGCAGCGTTGGAGCTATTGGAGAGAGTAGGAATAAGGGAAGCAACAGGAGCAGCCCCGGGGGCTGTTAACTATGACATTGCGAGGGTGTCTATTTGGTGAACGTTCGAACATGTTGTCAAATTGGTTGTCCGCACCAAGGTGATGCCTAGGTGCGGTGTCCTATTTGGTAAAGTGCAAACTTGCAATGCACGTGCTTGCACATTGGTGTTCACTCTAATGCAGATTGCTGAAGTTGCCAGCGCTTGCACTTTGTGCGCCTTATTTCAGTAAACGCTGGTGGTGCCTGACGGTTCCAAAAGCAGTGGAGTTCCTACAGCAGCGGAGATAGTAGGCAGCTGAAACTGGTTCGAAGGAGGTTTTGCAAAGATCAAATCTCTTGCCTTTCCCCCTTGTCCCACCCCGCCTGCGAGCCCATCGTTACATTCTCAAGCGCCTTTCTCACACTCGCCGAGAAACAACAGAGGCTCGGGACGCCCCGGACCCCCTCCACCCTCGCAACGCGCATCATCAGGCCCTTGCGCTGGTAGGAGTGGCGTCGAAGGCGTCGCCCGCACTTTGGGCGCAGCGGCGTTCTTTCACCAGCGTTCCTTTCAGTTGTCACTTGTTGGTTTTCTGTAGTTTCTCCCGCCCCGCCGCCATTAAGCCCTTGCCCCGCGAGTGAACGGCCCACGGCCAGTTTGCAACGAGCCGCGTAGGCCCCGTCGAGACATGCCCGCGCCCAGAAGCCTCGTTCCGACGAGCTTACGCCAGCCGGTGCTTTGCCACGCGGCGTTGCCGGCAAGCTGTTCACAATCACGTTGACCAACATGGCTGCCAGCGGGAGACCATCGTTGGCATTTGGAACCGCGGAAAACCCAGTGCCGCAGGGCCTAGAGCTAGGGAGCCTCAGCTTGGGACGTGATAACGATGGGCACCTCATCCAAGTTTTGCCGGCGGGAATGGGAGTGAAGGAGAAAGGGAGGGGGAGCAGTTGTGGACACCAGCGATTGCCAGCACTGGTAGAACCCCCTGGGAGTATTTGGGATTGTCAAAGGGTGGTGAAAACACAGTTCTGGGACTGAGCCACCATTGAGGCAAGCCAAACCAGGCCTGTAGGAGGATGATAGATCTGCCAGAGCTGCCCC
>CAJHUC010002777.1:0-15455 GCA_905146915.1 Ostreobium quekettii
GGGCCCCCAAACTGCGGACGCCGCGAGGGCGATGCCGGAATCGCAAACTCCAGCAGGCTTGAATGCGCGAAAAAGCACCGTGGATAAAACACCATCTTGGCACTGGTGACGGCGGATGGGCCTCACCGTGCTTGGCAGCCTCAACATAGTTTAGGTGCAAGGTTTGCAACCGAAGAGGCCCGAAGGCGCCGGACATCCAGCGCTGTCCATCGCCGTCCGACACGAGGATGCACTGCGCCGCTGGCCCCAGGCACGCTGAGGGGCCAAGCCCGGACGGCTCGAAGGCCCCCTTGTCGCACCGCCGACAGGGCGGCGTGCAGGAAGGGGGCGGGCCCGACGGGCTGCAGCCAGGCGTGTGCGGGCACGCCAACCAAGCGGTGAGCAGCGCATGGCGCCAATTTGGTCCTGCAGAGTCCAGTCCGCCAGGGCCCGCTGGCCCTCTGTTTCTGGAGCAGAGTCTGGGAAGTGTGTCAGTTGCGGCGCCTTGTCAACCGTCACTCCTGCCGTGCGTCGCACAGCCCAGCAATCGGCATTGTCGCAGGGAACAGTCCCCAGAGAATTTTGATGGAATGTTGGAGGTAACAGAAATGAAAGCATTTCACACAATTGGCACGCCCCGGTCCTGAGCAGCAAAAGTGTGATGATCGTTTGCCGGGCTGTGATTCTGCGTGATTTTACGTGATGTTTTGTGATGGCTGCCAGTTTATTCGTGCACATTCCCCAAGGTCACAAGGGGCACACAACTCTTTTTGCCATGTCTTTCTGACAACTACACTGCATTAAATTGCCAGATTCTCGTGGTGCAAGATGACCCCATCCAACACCGCAGAAACGCAGTGCCCTGGGACACAGCCCAAATCAGCATAAATAGTTGAGCATGGGAGTGGCCTGTGGATGGTCATGCGTTGAGGCACACGAGCCATGTTCCATGGCCCTCCCAGATAATTTGGATGGCACTGACTGCCTGGGGATCCCCAAAAGAACCATGTGCAACGATGGTTGTTTTGCAGCAAAATAACATCCCCATACAATAGTCAGCCTCCCTCTGAACCATGCTTGTTCATGCCTCTGTGCTTGTCATCACCTCAGATGCAAGGGCTGCATTTGTCCATGTTTAGACAAATGAAGTGCATGGAATTCACTGAGCAAGTACCATTATGGTAGTTGTCGGTGACTGTCCACCAGGTTTTCCAATAGCAATCCTGCCTCTGCACAACTTCCAACTCCATTCCTGCCGCTGCACACCATCTTACTGCATTGTCCATGCAGTGTACTGGACGCTCTTCTTGGTATACTCAGACACTTCCAATGATCTTGTTCAATTCCCAGATTTCCCATCGCCCTTTTCTGAAGGGCTGCACTCCAGATACAGGCTGTCTTCTTTATTCCAAACAGATGCTTGCTTGAGAATAGTGTTAGAGCGCATCCACCATGCAGGTGCATTTGTCTGCTGAGAAGCAAGCCGGCGGTACGTGTCTTCATTGCCATATGAGTAAGCAACAGCATTTTAGGGCTGCTGGGGGAGGCGGGACGTTGAAATGCAAGATGTCTGAGTGGGGTTGAGGACGTGCAGGAGGAGGGAGAATCAGAGGCAGCCTGAGGCGGTCAGACAGGGTGGGGCACCAGAGGCTGAGCAGATGTGGGCACTCTGAGTGGGACCTGTGCATTGTTGGTACTCCTCATGGCACTGTTGTGGGCCAAATGTGTGGGAAGTGTTGCAGTTGTAGATTTGCACGAATACGTACCACCTGCCTCAATGAATTGTTGGTGAGACTCCCGTCCTTGCTGTGATATAAGAATCAGAAATGCCCGAGTGCAGAGGTGCACTTGAACATTGGTTTGGTTTTGCACTGCCAGGAAAGCACACAAGTCTTGAGCAGCACATGTCACAAGTTGGTGCTTGGTGTGAAAGTCGGATTGTGGTTATCGGTAGCACAGTGGTCGGTGCACAGTTCTGTTTCTTGTGAACAGGGACACAGCGCTGACCTTGTGCCTGCGAAGCTGTGGGAGGCATTTCCATCCTCAAATAATGCCCCAAACAATCTCCATTCCTAAACCAGTGCCAAAAAACAGTATTCTTTGGGAACTGGCTTGAACCAATCTATGGCAGATGCCATGGTGCAGGAATGTGATAATATTGCTATTATGTTTGTGTACAGTGAATGAGCACCACCCATCCTCATTACTGCATGTCCACATCCCTGTCCATTTGGAGCTAGAAATTTGTAACTTGAGATATGGTGGAAGTTTGTAAATGCAAATAGCTGTATGCGCTATTGCTACTGTGTCATTATGTCAGTGCTGCTTTCATGTAAGCTTTGATTGTTCACACCTTATGCGGCCTATTGTGTGGTATGGGCATATTGTGCATAAATTCTGGTCTTGTTTTGAAGGCTCCATGGAAGATGAGCTGAAAAAGTACAGAGATGGTGGCACAAGTCGGGACCAATCGGCGACGGATGGCAAGATCACAGTGCCTGCTAGTGACACGACAGCAAAGGCTCTCCAGGTAGCTTTGCTATGCTTCCAGGGTTAGGACAGCCTGCTGACTGTGACATGATAGAATTGGGCGCAGTGCTATGTGGCTGCATCTTGTTTTGTAGCTCCTTGTACTCAGAAACCTCCAGATTCTCTGCCAGAGAGGTACAAATAATACACAAATTGCTTTCTTTTTGTGGAGGTGCCAGCTACATATCCTGTCTGTCTCTCTCTACAAGATGATCCTCGAACTCCATGGTTTGCACGTGATCAAGCCTTGCCAGAAAGCTGTGGTGTGCCCTCCCATGTGAGAATGCACACATACATCGTAACATGTTTCACATTCGACTGTCCTTTATCTGCCCTCACCAGAGTGCTACATCAGGATTGGAGCAGTTGAAGAGCATTGTACAGGTGGGCTTCGCATTTAATTCATGGTACCCACCAACTCTTTGGCGGGAACTTATGGGTGGTATTTGACAACATAATTTGGAATGTTCTTGTTGGAGGCCATGTTGAACAATTGCAGCAGTGCGCGCAATCTTACAGAATATTCTACTGGATCAGGAGCCAACACACTCAAGCATTGGCAGGATACTCAATGGCTCTCAAGAAAATTTGCAGCTGCAACATCAAGGAACTTGTCCACACAACACCTGAGCACTGACCTTTGCTGTGTTGGCATGGGGTGGGCCATGATTGTTGCCTTTGTGGGGATCCAAATATGCACAAGACTGTCCAGCCGTTTTGAATCGATGTCTCATGGGAACAATATGTTTGCGCAGGCCAGGCTGGATGAGCTGAAGATCCTCGTTCAAGTAAGCTACTGCATCTATTTCAAGATTTCACCATTTTGTTATTTGGGTGTTATTTATCAGTCTGACTTTTTGTCACCTAGGTTCTGTATTATTGCCCATTCTTCTGTGCATTCTTCGTGAACAATTCATAACTCGAATAACAGGCATAGTGGACTGGTAGCCTAATGTTCTGATTGGAGTTCAGGGCTAGCGAATAGTCCTGGTATTGCCAGGTCACAACTTCTAGCAGGCGACTAATGGCACCATCTTCTGCGATTTCGAAGCACAGCAAGCCATTTTCTCAGCTGTCACCCTGCACTGTGGCATCCAAGATATCCTTTGAATAGTTATTTCAATGTTCTGGATTCTGGGTTCCGTGAATCCAGTCCCACAGCCACTGTTGCATACAAAAATGCACCAATTCTTCATCATTGCAATTTACCTGGCTGGCTCCAAACGGGGCAGGCTGCACAGCAACCTACACTTCCACCGATTGATGGCAATGCACCCAAAGTCCGCAATTCGCACCTCCTGTGGCTGCAATGGGTTACCACCACCGACTGTTGCCCAACTCCTGCTGGTTGTGCATCGTGGCAACTGAAGCACAGCCACTGCATTAGAAATCTGTGCTGTCTTTCTGGCAGAGTATTTCCAGTGGACCATATCTGGCCATGAAAACTGGACGAGGGTACAATGTTTCTTTCTTTGGCCCCTGCCAGACGTTGTCCAAATTTAGGTTGCTGTCTAGAAGGCATTCAGACAACTTGTTAACGTTGAGGTTCTTTAGGCCAAGTCTCTTGGACATTGTAAATGTTGATCCACATCTGGCAGCCAGTCATTTGCAAAGCAAGTGAACAGGTGCAAAAGCTTAAAAAAGGGGGTTCCCCTGACAAATCTGTTGTTCTTTCCCCACCTACTACTTGCTCTATCCTGACAGCCACAGGTGAGATATGAAATGCTACTCTCCAATCAAGTGGATATGGCGATGGCAGCCCAGACTTGTGCCATGCCCTTTTTTCATTCAGCATTGCTCATTTGAATCTGTCACCACTAAAGTTGAATGAGAAGTAGGCCATTTGGCAGGACATTGTTGTTGCATCACTCAAGATATAGCGCACGGCATGTGGGCCACCTCTCCCCACACAGGGAACGTTGGAACCTTACATATGGATGTGTGGTTTCAAATCCATGTTAATGTCTTGCAATAACTGGGTACTTTTTATTGGTGCAGCGCAAAGTGCATGTGTGGCATTGTGGCAGGTCACCAATCACATAGTGTACTGCAGTGAACTGGTGCTCAGCCATCAGTGTGTTGATGACTCAGCTTGGCCTACAACATAGTGACAACCGACACTGTCTATGTAGCTGCACTGCATCAAATCGCATGGAGCTTGAATCCAAAGACAAGAAGCTTTCTGATTCACATTTATTGGTGTTGGGGACAGTCCATGGCGTTCTTGCTGATCAACCTCCAAATATAACAGCATATTTCAAGGGTTGTTGGTCAACAGATTGTCTGGAGTATGGATCCTTTTGGCATTTGGAGCGGATCGTTTAAAATAAAGTTTGGAAGCAAATTGTGCATTTGGGCACCAAAATTCCTTGTGTCCCATGGAATAGAATTCATAAGGGCCAAAAGACTGCTACACATTATGCAAAGCTTATCTGTGCATTGTTCTGCCCAATCTGCGACTGCAGAACAGGATTTGGAGCGTAAAGAATAGCATTTCTCAAAGAACGTGGAGTGAAACTGTAAAAAGCTGTGATACCGCAACATGAAAGGTTTGGTAACCTACGGTAGTTTTTTCTCTACATGCTCGTTGACATGGGAGAAAGAAACAAGTTTTGTGCGTATTTCTCATTTGTCAGAGCACATGAATGGAGCTGTGGAGAATTGAGCAATGAAATGACACATTGTGTGCCATCGAAACGAGTGCCTCTGACAATTGCAAGCCTTGGCCTTCAGAATAGTGCAGTTTACCAGCAGGTTTATTTGCATAGGAAAGCACAATGACCTGATGCTGCCGTCCTGGTTAACAGAAACCCAGTGCAACCCCTATGGAAGTGGTGCAGAAGGCCACCAGCATGAGTGCTGAGCAGGGGGAGAAAATCATGGGCCGTGTGGAGGCGATGACTGCTGAGGTGGCAGGTCTGCGCAAGCAGGTCGACATCCTACATGGAGGTACCATCCCATCCAGCGAAACACAGGGAAACTGAGATCTGGGCCATAGCATTATGAGTGACCGTCAGTGTTTGAATAGGACGGATGCTGCCTGGGACTTGGGAACAACACTTTCAGAGGGAGGCTGCCATTATCCACTCAGCAACAAGTGTCACAAAAGGAGCCAGGCACATTATCTTGTGAATGCTGCATGCCAGTTTTGACTCTGTGCTTGCCCTCTATTGATCTCTATGTGCTAGGACGGCCAAACAACATTTGGTGTCTGGCTAAGGATCTGTTCATTTGTTGCTCAGACATGTCCATTCGCCTGCTCAAACTTGTTCCTGTGTTGCATTCAGCACTTACAGAAGGCTTGAACCAAATTGGAAAGCTGACAACAAACTCTGAGAAGCTGAAGGGAGCAGTGTCCAACGTCCAGGGCTTGGTGGTGAGGGTTGCCATGTGATCAATTTGGGGAACCGACACGCTTGGTCTCCTCCGTTGGAAGACCCTTTGTGGTGCTTACGCACTGCTGTGTGTCCAGTCTCCCACAAAATGCTGCTTGTGTTGCAGTACACAGCACCTGGTGTTGAATGCCACTTCATCTGGACACTTGCCGCCTATCAGAATACCATTGCTGTGTTTCTACCAGGTGAACTGGATAATTGTAGAGTGCCACCTTCCTGCTGCATTGGACATTTTCTGTGCTAAGCTGTGCTGCCTATCTGTCGGCCTTGTTTGTGGGAACATGAGCCCATGTTTTGACCGAGACCACTGAAGCTGGCACTCGTTGCTCAGCTGCAAGCTGCTGTCCACAGTGGTGTGCATTGCTGCATTGTGCTGCCACTTGCTATGATCTCTTGTCAAACATTCGTGGTTGTGTCCCTCACAGATAAAGGTTCGTGATGCAGTGTTGGCAAGAGGTGGTACAGAGGACATGAAAAAGGTATGCTGCAAGGATATGTGCATTGTTGCCATCAAACAAATATGAATCCTAGTTGCCTTGGGAGCTTGCCAATCTCCAACAATTCATTTGGAATTGTTAACAGCAGCTTCAAATGGCATCAACAAGCATGTAGCAGCTCTTTTGTGATAGTGTGGTCTTTTGATTTTCTCTAAGGCTTTAAGTTTGCAAATACTTTGGGATTGGAGTTGGCACAGCAGACATGCAGTACATTGCATGCAATAGGTTTTCAGTGCCTAAGCACAGTATGTTCAGTACTCCACACATACAATGTATCGCTCTCTTTCATATCCTGCATACTTCACTAATTCTCAAGAGAGAGAATATATAGATGGGCGTAATGGAACATAGATTTGTGGTAATTTTGTTGGCAAATCTTTGCATCCCATGCATTCTTGTGGCGCATGCATGATAGCAGTGTCTTTGGAGCTCTGGCACTCCTGTAAGGACTGTATACCCTTTGGCACATGTTTCCATGGCAGTTGTCGGCAAAGCTTTTAACTGTTGGAAGCGCATTATGGATCCTTTGCAACAGTCACCAATGATTTGACACTTGGCTTTGGTCAAAAACGCCTTGATTGCATTACCAGCGCATGGTGAAGCACCTCGCGCATTTATCCATGCATGTAACTAACACAGCCGATTGATGTGAACTGTTGATGGTCAATGCAAGTTATTGGGTTATGGACTAAAGCTGCATTCCTTGTAGAGCAGTGTAATAGTCATGCCACGTGTGGCGCATCTGATGCACCAGTGCATGAAACAGAGCACCTTGATGCGCCCACACATGCTATATCTATATAGTTCCCGAAGGCATATCCAGCCCCTCAAATGTGGCATTGGCTGTTGATCTGTGTTGTGTGGTTCATAGGCAGAGCAGTCGATTGCTCCTCGGACAAAGGCACTGAAGGTTGCAGAGAATTCGACACTCCCAACATTCCCTTCTCCAGATGGCAGCCGTGGTGGTGTTGATGGAATCCAGGCTGATATTCAGGCAACAACGTGTGAAAACGGGATTGATAGTGAGGCAGGACCACCAGTGGATATGATGTGTGCAAGACTGCGCAGTTGTCAATAAGATTGTGCAAAATATGAGGTCCATATAGCATCTTTCCACCCTGCATTCGTGTCACCAAACAGCTCCACAACCTCGGCAACTACTCTGTAGCTGTGGTGTGTGGTTCATCGCATTTTTCTCTGTTACATTCTGTTGTGGTTGAGTTGCAGATGCTCATTGTTCTGCAATATTGAGATTCGCTGTACCCCATAAACATGTGGATATGACCTGACTGTTCTGTTTGTGATTATGACATTTATCACTTGGTAGCATTGTGTGCTTGAATGGCGTGTCATACAGCCATCTCAGTCATCACAAAACCAAAAGCTGTGCAGAATTGCTTGTGACATAAGATTGCACACAGAAAGAAAGTGAACAACATTCACATGTTTCCCTCAGCCCCTCGTATTCCCCAAGTGGAGTCGAACAAGTGCTGCAGTGTGCACCTCTGTGGCGTCCATTTAATGAACTTGGCTCATTTCTACCCTTGCTCACAAGATAGTTGCCACCACGCAGGCAGATAGATGGTGCTTTGAGCCTGGTGAATTCTAACATCATATTGTGTGAGCAAGGCCAATGTGATGGTGGGGGGCATCTGATGGTTGGGATGCACTATCCAAAGAGGGCCACGGCTTACTAGCTGCTTGCCATGTGGCCTGCCTCTTGCAGGATCCTTTGGACAGGCTTGTGGCAGAACTGCCCAATGAGCCCTACCACTGTGGCCTCTGTGGAAAGAAGGGCCTGGAGCTGTGTGCTCTGTTGGTCCATGAACTGAGCCAGCAGCATCAGTCCACGTTGGAGTCGGAACTGGTGCGGATGACAGGGGCTGATGCATCTGGCAGACCTATTCCAGGCAAGCCACTTGGGGAACCGCTGTGTGGAAGTAGCAACATCGACTGTATGTATGCAGTGTTGCTGGTGCCCATGTGATCACGATTAGATTGGGTCTGCATTCTTCATGCAGCCATGAAAACACGTTTACTCAACCATAAGTTGATGGATGTCTGGAAGCCTGCAACAGGGAATGCCATGGAGTTCACTAGCGTGCAGGATTGTTGTTCTGGTTGGGGAAGAGGCTGGTGGAGCACACTGAAAGGGCTGGAGATTCTGTTCAAGGGCGTGGAGGGTGATTAGGATTAGAACCCAATGATGAGCCCATTATCAAGATATGCCATATCTCCACCATTGCACTGACTGGCTGCGACGTTAAATGTGCATTTATGCGTGCTGCCAGGGTGGCAGCTGTCTGTTCTTCTGCAATGTGACAAGGTTTGCAAATTACTCTGGGTTTGCTGTCATGGATGTGTACCAGTGTGTGCTGAGTTCTCTCCATCACTATTGCCCAGGTGCTCAGTCTCAGCCATTGACCGAAAGCCAGCAAAGACCACATGCCTGCCCAATCTGTGAAGAGCCATTTCAAAACTATCTGCAATGGACCAGACATTCGGCCAGTGTCTTACACATCGAGCAAGTGGTGAAGGTGCTGCACAGGAAGACTGGTGAGAAGGTAGGCAAAGGTGCACATTGCAGTGCACCAGTAGTTTTACCTGAGTTGGGGCTCTCTGCTGGTGACCACATATTATGATATTGTGAATGTACCATTGCATTGCCTCCTCCACCACCCACCACCCTCCCTTTTTTTTGCAACGCCTTGAATGGTTGCTGTGGGATTCCCAATGTCTCGTGCAGACCTTCTGTCTTGAAGCTGCTTGATGTCAGTGCTCAAATTGATGCTGTCATTGTGCACACTTTGCACCAATGGGTTGGGCCAATTTGGGGACTCGATGAACTGCAGCAGGTGTGTGGTAGTCAGTAGCAGAGCACAAGAGCATCTAAATTAGCATCTGGAGCTCTGAGGCTTGACTGCGGGTTGCATTCACACTCTCATTAGCAGGATGGCGGGCCAAAATTGTTCTATGGAATGAATTTCCTCTCACATGCCATGACATCATCCACTGGAATTGATAATCCTGTTGCCATTTCTTTTCAATGGGCAGCTGCCCCTTGGCACATACAAGACAACAAAAAGATTGTTTTCAATCGGTGTGCTGACTGACCTGCAGTTTCTTGAGAAGATTGAGAAAGCTGGGCCTGACTTGGCACGCACAGAAGCAGTGGTTTCCACCCTTGAAGGCCTGGACACATCGTCAGTCAGGTTAGCAATACGCCGCAGACCACAGGGTGTGCCTTCTGCAGCACCTGACACACCCGTGCCCTGCACCCACCTTGCAAATGCTGACGGAGAAACAGGCGCTGCAAGTGGTGCAAGCAAGAGAGCAGAGGAAACAGGGGCATCTCAGCAGCACGATTGCAGTGGCACAGTTTCAGGACTGCCTGAGCTGATTGACAATGAACTTGGAGTCCAGCCAACTGCAGTCAAAGTTCAAGACCTCCCAGTGTTTGCCAATTTGCAGCGATACATCCAGAGTGCCACGGGTCGAGACTCATGTGAGGTTCCGGAGGTCAAAGATGTGTTGATGGCCTCTGGAATCTCTTCAGATGAGGATTCTGCAGGGACAGAACCGGACGACGGGCTGTTTGGACCCAAAAAACTTCCAGCAACCAATGACGCGTCGCCTGCAACAGCAGGTCTTGATCAAGGCACAACAGGGGCTCAACCGGCAGTCTTGCTCCAGCGGGGACTCCCAAACAGCAATGTCAGTCCCTTATTTGCTGAGTTGCTGGCACCACTATCAAAGCAGGTTCGACCACAGCCAACTGAGGTTTCACATGCAATGGACACTGGGGGAGCCCAGTTGTACCCCAAATCGAGGAAAACTGCAAAGAGACGGGCGAAGAAACAAGGCAAGGGAGTGCCAAGCCCCAAGCGGGTGAACCCTGGGATTGATGCTAGCAGCAATGGGCCTGCGGCAAACCCTCCAGAGGTGGCAGTCACAGGTTCGGCTGGTGGCGGCACCTACCTGGCCCAGCATCCCTTTTCCTGGGCAGCAGGCCCTGTCAGTACACCCGCAGGTGGTGCCCTTGAATTGAAACCCATGGCTAGTCAATTTCTGCCTGGGTATCAAGTAGGCTCAGGTGCACATCCCGCAAATCAGCAACTCGCCTTCCTGTCTCAGCTGCTTGAACAGCAGCAGCGGCAGCAGCAACAGCAGCAACAGCAACTGTCGCAACTCTTTCAGAAAGTGCTGCAACCCAACTTGGGCTTGCCTTCGATGGGCTTGAAGGCAGTTGGAGTGCCTGGACCGCAAGCTGGGATGTCTCTTAGACAGCCGTCAGGTCAAGGAGGCGCCCCCACTGGTGCAGGTGTAATGGAGGGGAGTGGCCTGAATGGAGGTCACAGTTTGTTTTCCCGCCACCTGTGTGGTGCAGACAATGGGGGGGCAGTACAAACAAGTGTCGTGGGAGGAGCACCCGACTCGAACTTGCTGCGGGAACTCCTGTCAGTGGCCCAGGCATCGGGCAGCCTGCACAACAGACCACCACCACATTCCTAGTTCTCAATGGCTTTTGAGGAGCACGTGGTCATTGGGTAGGCTGTGCAGCATATTGTGTGTTGAGTGGCCAATCAATTGATGCAAGAACACATGGGCAGAATATTGCGTCATGCTGACAAGAGAATTATTGTGCAGATGTACGCGTTCTGACATGCACTGTACAAAAGGAGCCAGAAGAAAGCAGCACAGCCCTCACCATGCAGTCCTGCAATGCCAAGCTGTGCACGGCAACGAACCTCCGTTTGGTGCTGCTATAGTTGCCTTTAATTCCCTTGCAGTTCATTGCTTGCATGGGGCAATACAGTTGTCATTATCATGAAGGCACTTTGGTGGTTGTTCCTTTGTCACGGTTTCGGTCGCAGTTCTGAACGGTCGCAGTTCTGAACGACCACAGTTTTGAATGGACACTCACCTGGAGGTAAGCTCCAGGCAGCAAGCAACATTGTCGGGCCATTAGTTGGCAGCGACTCTGCAAAGGCCTCAAGGCCCAGCAGGCAGCCGCCCTTGTGTTGCCGACAGGGCAGGCCTGTGCATTCCGCGAGCTCAACAACCACGGCGGGGGCCGCGGGACCGACACGCGGGACGAGGTGGCGAACTGGGGCCGGCGAGAGGGGCCGGCGGGCGTCGGCGGCGCCTGCCTTCGTGTGCACGGCCACGAGCGCAGGTGTCCGTGGCGTGCGCGGGGATTCGAAAAGGGGACGGGGAGGCGGGGGGGCTTGCGGAACGGGGGATGCGGTGGGCGGGGTGTGTGGGGAAGGTGAAGGCGCCCCTTTTTCTTCTCTGAGGTGGACGTAAATGCACAGCTGTGATCGGGCAGAAGAGCTCGGCGAAGGGTCAGAGTACTAGCATCGCACTGGCTGGCGGGATAGCGCTTCGGTCGCAGTGTGGCCGTCAGTGGCGGTGGGTGTTGCAACAGGAGAGCCCTTTCTGGCTTTGGGACCTGCATCCGTCGATCGAGGATTGAGCGTGGGGACACAATGATTCCTGGAAAGGGGCCCGCCGGCGTGTTGACCGCCGCAATGGCGGCATGCCCCGGAGAATCTGTGGCCAACGGCACATTCCTGGACGTCATTGGGTTGGTGAAGACCAACTTGAGGACTTGTCGATCCTGGAGGCAGTTCGCCAGGGACCTTCTGGCGTGCGTGACGCGAGTGCGCCCCGTGTTCATGGTGGATTATGTGCACCTGCGAAGGGACCAGGTGGTGACCCTGTTGAGGGCTGCTGCCAGCCTCACGGGGGTCAGGCTGTTGGCCCTTCGATTTGGGGATTGCTGCTGGTTTGTGGCAAATACAGCTGAGCTGGGGAGCATGATCAATACCTGCGTCGAGTTGGGAACATTTCCACAATTCATTGCCTTCGAGCGTGTTGCAGGACGTGGCCTGCTTGTGCCCAAAGTAGCAACGACACCAGAGGTGCAGTGCATCCGTGATCAGCTGCGCTCAACGTGCAGATGCTTAGCGTCAGACTTGGAGGCAAGCACCTCTGCATCCGTTGATGCGATCGACATATCAAGCTTTTGCGAGGATGCCTTCTTTCCCACCTTGAGCGGGTGGCTGCTGGGCTACCCCGCTGTGTATGTCTTGCTGGCCCCTGGCTTACCAGCGCATGACCCACAGGAAGTGTCCAGGGCACTGTCGTGTGCCGAGCTTGTGTTGTTCCAGTGTCGGGTCACTTGTGGGGCGTTGGGAGAGAACAGGCCGCCAGTCAGGAAGAAAGAACCACATGCACATGACCCAGATGTTCTGCTAGCTTTCACGGTCCCAAGTATGGTGCTTAGTGACGGTGCTGCCCAAGCGATGACTGTCTCGCTTGAGCAGGCTGTTGCGGACAGGATCTGCAATGCACCTTATGGGGTCTGGGGCAAGGCAACAGTGTCCACGGAAATTAAAGAAAACGTTGGTGTTGCACTGTGAGGATTTGAGGACCAAGGGTGGCCATTGACCAGGGCAATGGCAGCTGCCAAAATGGGAAATAACGTGGTGGGTTCCCTGACGAGGGTGTTCAGTTTTGTACGGCTTTTCTGCAACTTGTACAGTGGGAACTTTGTGTTTCCAGCATTCACACAGCAACTGCCACGAGGGGCTGATCACCAGTTTGGTGATGGATAGATTGCTTTGTTCACCGCTATCCACCATGGGACTCTCCATTTGGAAGTGACTATTGTGTGTGGCGAGGAGAATGCTTTTGTTCTCATTGTGCATAATACTGTGAACGGCTTCCAATTTTGAAATTTATCTGGTGATGCAGATACTCAGATCACTGCTTCCACACTCCTTACCTTGTCTTGTGGAGTTCGTGGTACTAGAGCACAACGCCAGCATAGAGAGTAGGTATGTGGTGTAGCTATTCCCAAGCACAGAGCTCAGCTTCCAGCATCCTGTTGAATGCTCATCCCTAATAACGCACATCGGTGGGAACCTATGTGCACATTGCAACATGCAACGGCTTCTGCCATCACAATATGTCACAGTAAGCTCTCACAGGGAGTGTGTTGCTGTATTGTTTGGTGTGATTGGGTTGCGCTTACCAAGAATGCTGGTGTTTGTCATGAGAAGTGAAACTGTGCAGCTTATTCATTCTGCAAGGAGATCAATCCCCAGTGAGAACAATGGCATGCCCAGGCCAACGCAGTCTCTAGGTGCCATTGGCAGCTTAAATGAAACAGTCACCAATTCAGTAAAGCGCAGTGTGAAACATGCCCAACAATGGGCGATCCCCCTACTGACCAGTCACTTTTTGTGAGGCCACCTTCTCCACTATTGGAAGAGCCGCAAAATCCTCCCAGTGCAGCAAAAGTATAGGACCAGATTGCTGGCTTGCAGTGGCTCACTTTGGTGATCTTCTGATCCTTGTCACAATGCATCGCGTTGACAACTCCAAGATGAGCCTCTGTAAGATTTGCCACAAAATGCCCAGCATGCGCTTCTATGCACAGGCGCAGGTGTGGGATTGGTGTACTGTACAGGCCCTTGATTCAAGGGGAATTGGTTACAGTGGATGACCGTAGATCTTGACCAACACGAATGATCGATGACCCCTCCTCAAGCTCCAGGAAAACCCTTCTTGCTGTGTTCTCATCACCGACGCCAGCGCTGCACACAGATGGCTTGATTGAGGACATGTCATGGAGTTAGTGATGGCAATAGGAGTTGGGAATCTCTGGTTGTGAGTAGCTTACACAGGTATTGACCATGCCGGCCTACCAAACCGGCCCAATCGGGATTCTGAACAAGACGAACCATTGACTGGCACATTACTTGCCAACAAACAGCACTATAGACATTATGACAAACATGCCTCGCTGTGTGTGACCGACAAGAATACCTCTCATCGCCTTGAAGTCACTGCAGCGCATAGACCCAGGATACATCCATGTAGCCCAGCCATGACACAGGCGAGGTATGCGTTATAGTGCTTGTGGACATTAAGCTGCAATCGACGGTGGGATGAACTTTTGGGGGGGTCCCCTTGGTGTATGTACTTAACACACAAACACCAAGGAGACAGCAAGAAAGACACTGCACTGGGATCAGGGCAACATGAACGTGGATTCCAATTTGTAATTCGCTGTTGTATTTGTAAACCTTCGTTTCATTGTGCAGATTTCTGCCATGTATCACGCACCACTGTATGGCCCTCCTGTGCGGCGTCCCCATAGTACACGACCAGGGCAGTTTAGAAGAAAGTATCAAACGAATTGGGATAGCCTTGCGCAAGGCAAATCACACCTTCAATAACACTTGATTATTCATAAATACAGTTTTATCAATTGCTCAGAAAAGGAGATAGAAGGAAGAAAAGAAGTGCAGCCTCCCAGTTTGCATGCGCCAAAATTCATGGGGAGGTCCCCAAGCTTCCGGGCCTTGGGTACCTTGTGCAGCGCTTCAATTGCCTGCACACTGGGAGGCCATGAATTCACACGTCACATTGTCTAGGATGGTTTTAGGATGACTGGACATGGCCACGGCGATAACATCGTCAGGGCCATCGTTTGTGGACAGCTATCATGGACACAGAAATTAGAATGCGCTGCCGAAATGCCCCATGGACACCCAATTTGAGCCCTCTTGTGCAGTCAAGCCGATTGTCTGGGAGTGACCCCAACGCTGCGCTATGACTACACAATTGTTATGTGGGAATGTTTTCTCTAGCGCTGTTTGTGGTAGTGCATTATCTTATTCACAATGTGAGGGGTCACAGCGATAAGGACGTCGGTGCACGCATCACTCTCTTGCTCCCTTGGCAGGAGGACGTGCTGTGTATGAAGGAGGACGGGTATTTTGAGAGGTCCACGACGGCCTGCGACATTCACGAGCCAAGCAAGCCCCAGCCGAATGCGTTTGTTGCTTAAAAGATCGGCTGCCAGAACGGCACATTGGGAGCGCATTACAATCTGGGAGAACTGCCCCTGTGGCGTTGAATACCCCGCCATGGATTTCACATGTGCGAGAGCCTGTCACTGAGAAGTCCATGCCGGGCATCGTTATGATGTGTCGCAAGCCGTTTCTGCCATGTACTGGGGCGCGTGCTTGCATGCTGCAAT
>CAJHUC010002780.1:0-12875 GCA_905146915.1 Ostreobium quekettii
CGATTGCCTCTGCAAGCACCATGAATGAGCAGCGTATTTCCAGTGGTATGCTGGCTTGTATTCATGGCTTCACAACCGGCAATTGATATTAGAAGAGGCTCGCTTGCCGCGGCTCATCCTCTTGACCTGGGTGCCACTGGTACACGGTCAGATCAACCTTTTCTTTCACAAAGACAACTCCCTCTTCCTCCAGCAGTTGTTGTTGTCGCCGCGCGCCAGGTCTTTCGCTGACCTTCCCCTGCGCATTGATGACGCGTTGCCACGGTACATCCTCAGGGCAGGCCGCCATTGCGTTGCCAACCCAGCGTGGGCTGAATGCTTTGTACTCTTGCGGGTCAATTCCCGCTGGTGGAGGGAGCATTTGAGCGATCTGGCCATAGGTGACTACCTTGCCATAAGGCACTTGGCGGGCACAATCCCACACTTGCTCGTAGTAGGCATCCTGATTAGGCGGGGATCTGTAATGCATGAGTCCTCTTTCTGTTGCTGCAACTAGAGACATGTCATTAGACGGGAACTGGAAACATAGCGTTCACTTCAGTTGAAGATCTTGGGAAGAAGCACCTGCACTCTATCTTCTCCGTACAATTTCGTTAACTGCGTCTCGCGCAGAACGTGTTGCATTGTGCACAGACCCCCCAGTCATCCTCCTGTGTGTAAGCCTCACCAGCAAAAAAGATCTGGCTCAACAGGATCTCATGTCAACCACCTGAAATCCAAAAGAGTCAAAGAGCTTCTGATCAATTGACTTGGATAAGGTGCGAGAGATACGGCTCAGCGCAACATCGGCCAAGTACGCTGCTCGGATGAAGGGCTCATCGTTCCAATTCTGCACGATCTGCTTGATATACGTTTGCGAAGGAATACCATCAAAGATCTCATCCAATTCGCGCAGGATAAAGTCGCGCAAGTCAGGAGCTGATAGAGCCTGGTACTGTGTTGCCTGTTCACCAACAGCAAACAACCCTAAGGCTGATCCAAGGAATCAATTCCCGACAAGGTGACTGTCACTGGCCGGGGCAAGCCAGGGTCCCCGCGAAATTAGTGGCCAGTGACAGTCACCAGAGGGATTCACTTTCTTGCAACAACCTAAAATGTTGGCTGCTGTCTTTTGGCCATACGCCGTTGTTACGTGCACTGAGGATCGGTTGCAAAGGCAGTGAGATACTCAGCACTCTACATAGCTTTAGGAAGGATCTTCTGGCTAGTTTGTTCATGAATGGGCCAACAACGTATCAAGCGCCGTCACAGATGCATTTACTGGAAGCTCGGAGTTGTCGAGGAACGACGCCCGAGGATGATCCCGCCATGCTAACCAATCGAAATCATAAGAACTTGTGTCTGACGAACTCCCACGTGCGAACAACCGTTCTCGGCACACATCTCGCTTCGGGTATAGCACAACAAAGATGGGCCGTAAAGGCTCGAGCAAATCCCATCCCTTCGACCAGGGGGACGGCGGATCGAATCCGCACAACTGTGCAATCACTACATCCACACCTCTTGCATCGTACGTCCGAGCCGCTGCTGCATATACCTCAGCGGTAATCCGGTATTGCTCTGCAATCCGCTCATCTGGTCCCTCGGCGAATGCTGCCTCGACCGCGCTCGTGTTCCCATAGCGCATCCATGATGTGATATGATCGGCATCGATCAGCGCGATCTCTCGCTCTTGCGATGCGACCCACGCCGCCGCTAGCGTCGACTTTCCCGCACCTGAGGGTCCAGTTATGAACAAGATCATCCGTTACCTCTTTCTAGTTCAATTTTGTTCCTGATCATACACCGCATAAACGAATTTGCAAAACATGTGATGGCTCATGGCCCGCTGCACGAGCACTGCTTCGTCACGGTAGGGTAAATGTTGAGATGTGAATAAAGTCTTCTGTTTCGCTCTCAAAAATTTGCGTAGTCAAATGGCTTCATGTATACTTGTAGCTAAATGGCTACATAATGCATTTAGGATACCAACACAATGCGCCTAAGAAGAGATGTTTTTCAAGCTATCGCAGACCCAACCAGAAGAGCTATTCTGCTTTTAGTTGCTTCGCAAGCCCTGACAGCAGGTGCCATCGCCGCTAACTTTGACACGGCAAGACCGACTGTCTCCAAACACTTGCAGATACTCACCGAATGCGAACTCCTGGCACCAGAGCGCAATGGCAGAGAAATCTACTATCATCTCAATCCCCAGGCGATGAAGGAGATTGCAGATTTTATTGAACCATTCCGCCAATTGTGGGATGACAGGTTTAATGAATTGGAAAGCGTCATGCAGGCATACAAATCAGAGGAATCGAATGATGATGGAACGCAAAACAAACGTTAATGCTGTGGAAGGGAAACAAGAACTGCTGATCACCAGAGAATTCGATTTGCCAGTAGAATTACTTTTCAAAGCACACGTAGAAGCTGACATCGTTGCACAGTGGATGGGAACGAAGGTGCTGAAACTGGAACCGAAACCGCATGGCAGTTGGCAATTTGAAACAGCAGATGCGCAGGGCAATGTGTTGTTTCGCGCCAATGGGGTGATCCATGAATTTATACCCAATCGGAAAATTACGCGGACGTTTGAAATGGAGGATACGCCTTTTGCCGTCCAGCTTGAGTTCTTGGAGTTTGAAACACTGACTAACGATACCAGTAAACTCAGTATGCACATCGTCTTTCGATCCGTTGCCGCCAGAGACCAACTGCTGCAACTCCCCTTTACGCAAGGTCTAAACATGGCACATAACCAACTGCAAGAGATCGTGGGTAACTTATAGATATTGTGAAGGTTTAAGAAGTAACTCGGTAATCACGGATTGCACCGCACGAGGCGTGCTACCTGAACGGTTGATCGACGTACTTATGTTAGGATATGGCTCAAATCATCATGACAAAGAGAAACAAAATTATCTATTGGATTGCCACCGGTTGGCTGGCGCTAGGAATGCTTTCAACTGGCATCGTGCAGTAGGTGCGGCTGGAAGCAGAAGTCGCTGCGATAACACAGTTGGGCTATCCTCTCTATTTTTTAACCGTGCTTGGTCTTTGGAAAGTGTTGGGTGTTGTAGCGGTGCTTGTTCCTACATTTCCTTTACTAAAGGAATGGGCGTATGCAGGCTTTTTCTTTGCCATGTCAGGAGCGATAGTTTCGCATGTCGCAGCGGGTAATTCCATCTATGAACTATTCCCGCCGCTGCTACTACTCATCCTGACCGTGGTATCGTGGTATTTCAGGCCGGAGAACAGAACACTCATTTTAGGAGCTCGATAAATGAACAAGATGAATCCGCAGGTTGACGAATATATTCAGAAAGCACAGAGATGGCAGGTAGAATTGGAGAAATTAAGAGCGATCGTGCTGGACTGTGGGCTGACCGAAGCGTTTAAGTGGCGTACGCCCTGTTACACGGTTCAGAACGGGAACGTCGTGATGATCAGTGAAGAAAAAAAGAGTTGTACACTTAGTTTTCTCAAGGGTAGCTTGTTAAAAGATGTCAATGGGATTCTGGTCAAACCTGGAGAGAATTCGCGCGCGGCACGCATCATTCGCTTCACCAGCATGGGAGCAATCGCAGAGATGGAGCCTACCTTGAAAGTCTACATCAATGAAGCGATTAACGTGGAAAAAGCGGGCTTGAAAGTGGAGTTTGACAAGCATCAAGAACTGGCGATTCCTGCAGAATTGCAAACGAAATTCGCTAAAAGTCCTGCCTTCCAAACTGCCTTTGAGGCACTGACACCAGGGCGGCAAAGAGGATATGTTATCTATTTTTCTGCACCCAAACAAGCCAAATCTCAGCAATCCAGGATTGAAAAATATCGGCAACGCATTCTCGATGGCAAGGGCATCAATGATTGCGTCTGTGGACTATCCCGGAAGCAGCCCAACTGTGATGGTTCACACAAATACATTCAAAGGGAAAATAAAGGGTAGAGCATCTGCAGATGGGTTTCTGCTTTCGCAGTCCGGCCAGCATCAGAGCGCATATGAATGGCATCCGGAGCAATGCTGTCCAGCAGAAATTCTTTCGATGAATTGCTTCCCCTCATCTCGCTAAGATGTACCATCGGCAACGGCATGAGAATTGCTCCGGTTATCTACGTAACAAGGCTCAAGGCAGAAGCAATGTCTTCTGCGATCATCTTTCTTTTACTTTTTTCGATGTTAAAGCTGGGGCCCGCTTGCAGATAGGATGGAAAGACTCTCTTCCCTTGAAAATAATATTTCTGCCCTCGAATCTTATAGGTGGAACCGACAGGAGTAACTCTCCCTTCCCCTGCTCTCACCGCAATATAGTTGAGCGCCTTAATTGCGACATCGCCCATCAATAGGTAAGCTTCCACTTTTGGGAATAGGGCAATCTCCTTTTCCAGTATGAAGGAGCATTCTTTAATCGTCTTCGCCTTTACCCCATATCCCGTTTTACCACATTTCACCGCCGAGGTGAGATACACACCCAATTTTATGATGTCTTGTATCGATGAGACATTTTCACCGGCATCGTTAAAGGCCTGAACCGTGGTTCGCTGAAAAGATGGATCTCCCTCTGCATAATAATAATCATCGGGATTTGTGGGCGCGGCTTCTGAAATCAGTACGATTGAGATATCTTCCGGTTCGATATCAACGTTTGGGATGACATAGAGATCACTATTGACATCAGTGCAGGGAAATGTTGTACATCCTACACAATTGGTTACGCGCATCTCTTCATTTCCTATTGATTCTTCGCTCCTAACAACATCGCATTCCCAACTACAAATCGAACATAAATAATCCTATTACCCCTCACAATAAGGGAATGAGGAGTAATAGGAGATCACAATCGTTCAAGCAGAGTAACAGATCATGTCAGAGATTGCTCAATCGCATTGAAACAATCCTGCGGTACACTGAATATCAATTAGCCGTGTCCAACGTAAACTGTCTTGGTACGGGTGTAGAACTCAATCGCAGCCTGCCCCTGCTCCTTAAAGGTGTTGGCACTAGAGTGCTTGAACCCACCAAACGGAGCCTGCAACGCCAAGCCAGTTGTTGGCTCATTAATCTTCACGACGCCTGCATCAATGCGGTTGGCAAAGGTAAAAGCCTTCTGCATGTCGTTGGTGACGATCCCTGCTGACAATCCAAACTCAATGTTGTTCGCCGTCTCAATCGCTGCATCCACATCCCTCACACGGATCACACTAATCACCGGCCCAAAGATCTCTTCCTGGGCAATGCGCATCTTGACATCGACATCGTCGAAGACCGTGGGCTTGATATAGTAGCCACCATCCTTGGCGCGGTCGCCACCAACGAGCAATTTGGCCCCTTCATCCTGGCCAATCTTGATGTAATCGAGATCGGCCTGGAGTTGGTCCTCGCTGACCGCAGGCCCCATCTCCACGCCCTCTTCCAGACCATCACCAACGACCATGCTGCGTGCCCGATTGCTCAATGCTGCCACAAAGTCATCGGCAATGCCCTCTTCCACAATGACGCGGCTGGCTGCGGTACATGCCTGTCCGGTGACACCAAAACCACTGAGTGAGGCCAGCCCAACTGCCTTATCCACATCGGCATCGTTCAGGACGATCATTGGATTTTTGCCACCCATCTCCAACTGGACACGGGCCAGGTTCGGCATGGCTTTTTCATAAATCTTCATGCCCACGCTGTAGGAACCGGTGAAGCTAATGCCACCGACATCCTTGTCACCAACCAAGACATCGCCAACTAAACGTCCCGAACCGGTAATCAGGTTGACGACACCTTTGGGTAGACCGGCTTCAACCAGCACTTCAACCAAGCGATAGCCAATTTCTGGCGAGAAGGACGCAGGCTTAAAGACGACGGTGTTGCCATAGATCAGCGCTGGAGCCATCTTCCACGCTGGAATGGCAACGGGAAAGTTCCACGGCGTGACCAATGCAATGACGCCCAATGGCTCACGTCGGGTGTAGAGCAATTCGCCACCAGTATTGCTAGGAATGACATCACCACCGGCACGCCAACCTTCGCCAGCATAGTACTTGAAGATATCACGCGAGCGTAACACCTCGCCAGTGGCTTCGGCACGCGTCTTGCCTTCTTCGCGGGTCAATACTTCGGCCAGCTCTTTTTGGCGGGCATCAATGATCTGGGCCGCTTTATCCAGAATTGCACCACGGGCCGGTCCTGGCATGTTGGCCCAATCGGTAGATGCCTCCTTGGCAGCACCAATGGCACGCTTGACATCGTCTGCCGTGGCTGCAGGAAAGGTGCCGATTATTTCGTCCGCTTTGGCCGGATTGCGATTTTCAAAGGTATCACCGCTGGCGGCATCGATCCACTCACCGGCAATGAGATTTTTAAAGGCTTGCATTCTTTGCTCCTTGGTCTGTGGTTTAAGCAAAAGTTGTCCCTAAGAAGAGACGCTCCTACTCTATGAAGCTATAGTTATGATTGTTCTGTTTCCCATAGATCAAACTCTCCAGGCGTAACAGGTAGTCGCTGATAGGCTGCAATCTCTTGTTGTTCTAATTCTTCTATACTTTGCTCTGTTTGAAAATCGTAGTTTTTACTAGAGAGAAAACTACGATTCTCAAGCCAACCGCAGTATAGTGTCCATTCACGCAACGGGCCCCTCAGCAATTGTTGAACAAATTCCGAAAATGGAACTTCCGCAAGCTGCGCGGCTTGTTCCAATCGCTGGATCAGATTTTCATTGATTGTTATTTCTATCGTTCGTAATATAAGCCTTAGTTCGATCTTCACAGAACACTAACGACAACGTTATTTTATCGACTACAGATGTACCTTACCTCAACTCACTATTTTCTGCAACCAACTTTGTGCAGAAGCAATAGTCAGGTAAGAGCCGCTTCCAGAAAAAGACGTTCCCCCTTGGTAATGTTATACCGGCCTAATTGATCAAGTGGCACAAACAGTGCATCGAGTTCATAACCGTCTACTTCACGTGCTTCGGGCTGGTATTCTTTGGCGTTGGCCACGTAGACAAGTTGGGCAAAATCAGGATGCTCATAGCGCACTTGAGGCGGCTTTGGTGTCAAGCGATAGAAATGTTTGAAGCCCAACAGTTTGCCAATCGTTGCCCGCCAACCCGTCTCTTCCAATACCTCACGCGCCGCGGTCTCAATCAAGCTTTCGTCCTCTTCCCGTCTACCACCGGGCAGAATGTGATAGCCGTCAGGGTCTTGCACGACCAACACCTGCTTTGACGCGCCAACCCCTTTACGTAACACGACAGCACGCGCCGAGGTAATGAAGGGCATGGGGGGTAGCTGAGCATGGAGATAGGTATTGACCTCGAAACGTGCGCTCGGCCAGTCATAGACCTCTTGACACTGACTGGTCAGTGGTGCAATAAAGGCGCGCAACAGGTTGACGTCGTACTCCATTCTAGGCCACCTGATTCTCCAAGGTCATCTCACCAATCGTGATGCGAATGAGATCACCAGAGATCAACGTGAATTCGTCACCAGGGACAATACCAGTGCCAGTCATCAGCAAGACACCGTGTGGGAAATCCAACTCGCGACAGAGGTAGCTGGCCAAATCGGGGAAGGTACGTTTCATGTTGCTGGTGGCTGTTTCTCCTGCAAACACGGTGCTGCCATTGCGCACAATTTCCAGGCTGACGGTCAAATCGGTCAATTCCTCGGCTGCAGCCAATTGAATTGCCGGGCCAACCGCCGCCGAGCCCGTATACGTTTTCGCTTGTGGCAGATAGAGTGGATTAGCTCCCTCAATATCACGCGATGACATGTCATTCCCCACGGTGTAACCAACAATTTCACCGTGGGCATTAATCACCAAGGTCAGTTCTGGCTCTGGCACATTCCATTCAGAGTCTTTACGAATACGTACTGGTTCGCCGCTACCGACAGTGCGCCAGCCCAACTGCTTGAAGAAGATCTCTGGCCGGTCGGCATCGTAGACCTTCTGATAGACATCGGCCGTGGTCGATTCCGCCTTGCGGGCATCACGGCTGCGTAGATAAGTCACACCGCTCCCCCAGACTTCCTGGTCAGCTTCGACCGGTGCTATTATTGCACCTTCAAGTGCTTCACCTTCGGCCAAAGAAGCTAGTAAGGTAAGCAACGATTGGCGTGGCAACGCAAGCAGCGCCGCCAGAGTAAGACCACCGGGTAATGCCTTGCCATCTAGAGCCCACTGCGGGCCATTGCTGGTTTGATGTCGTGTCAGTTGCATGGATTGTTCTCCCCATAGTTCTTGATTATTCAGGTGTAACATACGCACCAAAGTTTCGTGATTGTAAACTGGGCGTGGTGAGTGCATCACACCTCGTATTCCACCTGTTACTTGCCACCTGCTACTTGCCACCTGCTACCTGCTACTTGCCACCCGCACCTTGTTTCCACGCTTCAAATTCCGCCTTGGTCTCGTCGTTCGGTGGGTAGACACCCAAAATGCTAGCGCCAGCGGCGATTTTTTCTTGAATAAATTCTTCCAATCGTTCCTGCTCAAAGGTTGCATGCGCAACCGATTCGGCCACAGCAGAGGGGATGGCAACAACCCCTTCTCCATCACCGACGATGACATCCCCTGGCATGATCAGAACACCGGCACAGCCAATGGGAACATTCATCTCCAGTGGGTGGTGGACTTTGAACGAGGTTGCGGCATGGGCACCCTTGACATACGCTGGAAAATCTAATTGACGATAGCCTGGGGTATCGCGTAGGGCACCGTCGGTAACGAGGCCCCGCGCTCCACGCGCCCGCAGCCGTGTGGCCAGAATATTCCCCAACGTGGCCGCGCCAATATCACCACGGGCATCCATCACCAGGATGTCGTCGGCCTCCACACTTTCTACCGCCAGTCGTTGGACATTCTTGGTATTGTCATATAACTCATCGACCAAATCTTCACGGGTTGGGACGTATCGCAGCGTAAAAGCATAGCCAACCATGCGCAGATCGGGGCGCAGTGGATAGAGCCCTTGCAGAAATGTGTACCGAAAGCCATGCTTGTCCAACTGTGACGTAAGCGTAGCTGTTGAAACTTGGTGTAACTTCTCAAATGCTTCAGGGGTGAGGGTAACGGGACGCTCTCTAGCACTCATAATCGTTCCTTGGTGGTTATGGTATTGCAGTGAATGATGTTCCAACTTAACGAACCTATTCACCCCCGCCCCGGGGAGCCCTCTGGGCCCCTCCCCGATATCAAGAAGGGGAGTCTGCCCCTGTAGGCAAGAGAGGCTGGGACGGAGTGACTGAATAGTTTCAACATACCAACGAATTCTGGTAAGGAATCACAGTAGAGTGTAGCAAGTTTCTAGAAAACGATCCACGAAGCGGATACCCTCAGGGTGCAAAGTTACACGAAGAAAGTCTGCTGTAATTCGTGCAAATTCGCGTAATTCGCGGCTCGTTTTTCTAAGAACCTGTTGCACATTGCTACGATCAAATAACTCATGGATTTGGATGTCCGATAACATAGGCGCCCTCGGGCGTGGGCATGACAATTTCCAGGATTTATTTAATCTGCGATCCTAAACCATGAAAGCTCGAGACTATCTCTCGCGTCATTCGTTGCTTTCTAAATTCGTTGTCATCGTTCCACGATCAAAAAAGGGAGGTCGCTCGCCACGATGGACTTGAAACGCAATGGGAATGCGGGTGATGTGACCGGGATCAATCGTTTCTGGTAATTCTGCTTCTGTAAACCAGCCTGTCTCCATGACCTCGTGCGCATGCGAAGGTTGTGCAAGCGATGGGTTGGGCAAGGGGCGGCAGTGAAAGATGATCTGATAAAGATGATGGCGACTCTTGGTACCACAAAAGCGGGAGTCAAAGATACCCACCAACCCTACCGCTTCACAAAAGACACCGGTCTCTTCGAGTGCTTCACGAACGACACCCGCTGCCGCGGTTTCGCCGACCTCTAGCACGCCACCTGGCATGGCCCACAGCCCATTATCGGCGCGACGAATCAAGAGAATCCGTTCCTGCTCATCGATGACGGCCGCATCCCCAACGGCAAACGGTGTTGTGTGGCTGAGAACGGTGTCACGTAGCGGCTCCAAGTCCGCTAGCGTTTCACCTGATGCAAGGGCCGTCATTGCCAATGCAATTTCTGTGATGGCACGATAGCGTTCTTCATCATAGACATTGTCCACAAAACGCAAGCCATGTGCAGACATAGCTCGCAACTGGTCGGCCCACAGCGCAATCTGTTCCGCAGTAGTCATGATTCCTCCCGGATTCCAAGGTCAATAAGAATGCGTTGTTCATGACAAGTGCGTGCGTATGTCTCTGCCACATCGACCCGCATACAAGGGCCGCCTCGCAACCACAATGGCATTGGTGGCAATTCCTGGCCGATGGTCAACGTGCTGTACCAGAGGTCGAGCAACGGTTGCTCATTTCGCATCATCGGGTGGTAAGCTGCAACATAAAGGTTAGCTTGCTCAGTTGGTATATCTATTTCGCCAAGCCGCTCGAGCAGCGCGTAATGTAGATTTGCCGTTCGGTTGGTGACAAGATCGACAATGAGCAGGCCAACACCGGCGCGTAGATAGGCCTCGCACTTTGCGGTAAATGCACTGCGTTGTGCGTGGCGATCCTTGTTAGCTGGGCTGATCAACTCAATGGCACCGACCAGCATTGGATCACCTGAGCCACCATAGACCAGCACTTCGACAATATCATCGGTTGGCTCAAAGGGGACGGTCTGAGATGGTGCCAGTGGATGCCAATCAGTAGCAGGTGATGAACCATTCGCGCTATCTGTGTTTGCCATTGTCGGTGACGTGGTGTAAGCAACTGCTTCTTTACGCAATACAACTGTATCGATCTCAATGGCAAATTGTACATTGGGCGCGGCAAAATAACCTTGTGGCAACGTGCGGTTCAGCGCCGCCGCAAGATAGGTGGCCCATGCATTGTGAAACCCATGCCAGCGGTGACGTGGATAGAGTGGGGGATGGAAATGATCGAGGAGCGGCATTGTTACGTTGTCAACCCTTTTTGGATGGATTCGATCTGCTCCGCGGTTAAGCCAGTTAGGCGAGCAACCACTGCTGGGTCCATCTGCTCCAGTAACATCGTACGGGCGATGTTACGCTTTTCGTTTGCAATCCCTTCTTCGCGCCCCTCTTCTCGGCCTTCTTCGCGCCATTCCTCAGCCAATTCGCCAGCGAGGACTTCGGCGGAGGCTTCAAGATCGAAGAGATCGGCGGTGCGCCGTCGCCAGTTGGGCAGAAGCGGCCAGCAACCAATTTCGTCCTCCCCCACAAAGCGTTCGGGGTGTTCGGGAGATTCTACTCGATAGACATAGATGACTTGGTTCTTCTCATCCACATCCCAGATAATCTCGGTGCCTTGGGCAAAGTACATGGCCCGTTTGCGCGCCTCTTGCGACCTTCGATTGGAGGGCGACCTTGCTTCGACGACCAATTCTGGGCAGCGCATCAACGTGGGTCGGTCATTGGGGCCATAGGGATGGACATCATCACGTAGCCGTTCCCACGAAATGAGACAGGCGTCGGGCTTGATGGTGGTGCCATCGTTGAGCAGGCACTCGACTTGGTCGAGCAGGATCTGACCAAAACCCGCTTTGCGTGCCGAAAGACTCAACGCATCTTGAATGTTACCTAGGACAGTTCGTTCGACGGGATCAGTCATCTCTTGCCACACCAACCAGCCATTGTAGAGTTCCACCGGCTCTGCATCGAGGTATTGTTCAGCATTTTCAATCGTATAAGGCCCCCGCTCGCGTGCCCATGCTTCGGCGGGATCGTCCAGCCAGTCATGCTGTGCATCACCATTTCCTGACCTACCTTCATGAATGGTAGGCGACTCCACCACTGTTGGCGTTGTACTCATTGCCTCTTCCTTGATCTTTGACTTTATGCTTCGCTATTGAGGCTACTCTACATCATTGATTCTACGTTCCAACTCTGCCCGACTTATGGTTTGTTGTGCACGACGCGCTGTGATGAGTTGCCAGAACGCATTATCTTGGGCCAACAATAGTTGCTCATGATCCCAATCCATTGTGCTTAGAATCACTGCAACTGGCGAACCGTTCCGCATAACGACAACCTGTTCTTGCTGTGCATCGGTAACCGCTGTGTGTAAGTCAGTCTGCTCAAGTTCGACTATTTTCATAAAATTTCCTCTGTTCTTCGATTCGGCGGCTTGTGCCGAATTGCTCGCACCGTGACTACAGCAAGTGATGTATCAATATCGTAGAACACCCGCCATTCACCAATACGTAGTTCCCAAATTGGCGGCACATGTTCCCACGGGGGTGTCAGACCAAACAAGGGTTTTCGATTTCTTGTTTGCTTTAATGGCTCATATTGTAATTGAATATCGATCTCGTCAAGAATGTGAGTACGCTCATAGGCACGCAACCTCTTTAGATCATCAAACACGCCTTCTGCAAATTCAATCTCATACATTGTAGCGCGCCCTACCAACGCGTAGCCTGGAATTTCCATTCGGGATGCACTTTTTGCATCTCAATCTCATCGTTGCGCTCAGTCAATCCACACGTTTTGTAGGTTTCGTGCAACTGTGCCAATGCATCTCGATCCAACTCTATGCCCAATCCTGGCTCACTCGTCACGGTGACACAGCCATCTTCAATCGGAATTCTACCACCTCTAACCACTTCCTCTGATTGCCAGGGGTAGTGGGTGTCACAAGCGTAGGTGAGATTGGGTGTTGCCACAGCCAAATGGGCCATCGCCATCAACGAAATGCCGACATGGCTGTTTGAGTGCATGGAGAGCCCACGCCCAAAGGTCTGGCAGATGCGCGCCAACTCAATCGACGCACGCAAGCCACCCCAGAAGTGATGATCACTGAGGATAATATCTTCCGAGCCGAGGCGCACGCTGCCGGGGATATCCTCAAACGAGGTG
>CAJHUC010002781.1:0-14548 GCA_905146915.1 Ostreobium quekettii
TCATGGACTTTGCTTCTCAGAAAACACCAGGAGATTAGGCTTCTATGGACTATGGGAGCCCAAGTCACCGCACCGGCTGAAGTCCAACCACAGTGTTTTGGCTTGAAAAGGACCTGTTTCTATTCAATTCAGGAATGAATGAATGAGCATTCTTACAAGCAACGTGAAAATTTCGACACATTGGTCATGTCACGTCTGAACTCAAATAATCACATAGCATCCCCTTACTAGCGGTCTGCACTGACCTCAAGATGATTGGCAAAACACCAACCCCCACAGCACTTCAAGTTCAGTTCAATTCAAGAGTAACTACTTATCAAGGGCAAGGAGACAGCCGTAAGCTCCTCATGTCACTGAGAGAGAACCGAAAACATCATTGTCCACGATGGTTTGTACAGCATCCAAAGTACTGCACAGTGGCGATACCCACCTCACATTTTTTTTTCTGCGATCGTTTTATCTTTGCATTCCTTCTTTTCCTCTTTTCCCTCCTCTTCTTTTTCTTTTTTCATTTTTTTCTTTCTTATCATTTCTTCTTTCTTCTTGTATTCAAAACAGTATTCCTCCTGCTCTCCCTCCAGGCCCCAGGGGCAACCAGCCGGGACACAGGCCACGCGGCTCGCCGCTCTGGCCGAGATGTCTTCCGGCCGCTTCGTCGACTTGATCGTGGGCGTATGCAGCGCTGGAGACTACGTGGATCGGAGGCGTGCAATCCGCAAAAGGTGACGTCCCAGGAGAACGGGTTGCGATCAGCGAAAAGCGTTGGGATAGCGGGTCGATCTTAATGCGAGGACGGTGAGAGGCGCCGGAACGCGCCGGGCGAGCACACTCCTGGATGCCGCGAGCTGAGATGCTGGTCTGCAGGGAGGGGGATGGCGATGTACGGATGACATTCGAGTTTGGGAATTGGGGGGCGAGTTTATTGCACCAGCAGCGCTGACAATGGAAGGAGGCGGAGACAAAGTGCTTGTTGCACCTGTCATCAAACCAGGAGCTCTTTCCCCTGCGCCCCAATCCCGAGTTACTTCTGCTGCGGAATCTTAAAATTTCAGCACGGTGTGGGGTTGTGTTGATCTACATGAGGCGGGAGAGGGCTTGAACGAGGGACGTTTGGGGGATGTGCAATTCTGCTTTGATTGGGATATCGCAAACTGGCCGGGTGCGTGCCTTGCATCTAAGAGGCTGCAGCAGACATTGGACACAGGCTTGGGCTGCTGCGAACCGTAGTGTCCTTGAAGTTGTGGGGTTGCAGGGCTGGCACAAGCCCATGTGCAGGCAGTGCCCATGCACACATGATTCCGCTTCACACACCAATAGGCCAAACGTGCGAGACACAATATCAGTTCTTTATGGAGCAACGTAGAGCGAGTGAAGTTCTGTTCAGGCTGACAAGTCCCAGTGAAGGTGTACTATCAAGTGGGCATTGCGAACTCCCTTGATTGGTGAACTGAGTCCATGGAGACATTGTCCTGAAATGCCGTTGTGGGGCCTTGGCCACTTGTAAACATCACTCACTGAAGAACTGATGATTCTTCCTGCAGTTGGTTCCTTTATGCTCGCTCCCATGTGAGCCCCATTCCTGAGGAAGATGCTTCAAGGATAGCCATGAAATTCATAGTGTCCCAAGGGCACCCCAAGGCTGAGAAAGAACAGGTGACTGGAGCCCGCCTTGGCCCTCAAGTGCTGCACTGCACTGTGCTTTGAGTCATGGGTCACAAGCACAGGTCAGGTATCTGGACCACGGACAGGTTGTGGTGTTTGAATGCTCTGATTGCTTCTGATGTTTCACAAGCAAATTTTCAGTCAGTCAAAATTCTGATTGTGGTATGGTGGAACGGCAGAAGTCTTGGCACATAAATTGGTGTGAAATGCAGCCGACCACAAGTGCCATTCGGACTAGTGCTTGTGTCTGTTTTGGCCGCATGCAATTGTGCATGGCTGCATGGTTGCCTGCGCTGGCAAATGGGCACAGAACTGTCGAACAAGCATCATGCCGATTGATCGCTGTCTTCTCTATTCAATCACGAAGGCTGAGATTGTGAACAAATCTGTGGTGCCCATTCGCACACCTTGGTGTTTTCAAGTCTGTGTTTCCAAGTCTGCAGTGACTTGGAGCAGAGATTATCCTTGGCCCACAAATGGACCAGCTGTGAGTTGGAGACTCCCATGTATGGCCAAAGTCGAATCTTGCAATGTTGCCATGTCACAGTGTTCAGGGCTACTGACGATCGTCCCAAAGCGTTTTCAGCACCATGGACTACAGTTTTGGAATGCGAGGCCAAGAATGCCATTTTCAGGCGATGCTAGTTGCCACCTATTCTATCGCAATTTGTTACAATGTTTCCAACTAATAGTGAGGCACACCACTCCAATGCGTCACCCTGACATGTATCTGGGTGCATTGTTTGTGAGCAATTGTACTTGCAGTGCAGCGGTACAATATAATGTTGTAGTTCACATCAGAATGGTGTACCCCAATCTTTGGTCATGCACAGTACAGCACACTACACTACTGCACTAATTCTTGTGGCTGATGGTTATTTGTTTAGACATTGTCATTCGCCTCGCAGCAAACTTTCAGTCGCATTTTCCGTTGCAACAACACTATTTCGATAGCAGCTTCCTGTGGACAAAATCAGCCCATTGGCTTATATATACTTGGCACTCCATGTTAGTGCTTCTGCAAAGCATTTGTTCCTTGAATGGCTCGCAGCAGGTTGTCGTGTTGTGCATCACGTGCGCTCTGACCGTGTGATACAATTTTGTGTCAATGCAGGAAAGGCACAATGACATCGCTTTTGTTGATGCCCCAGAGGGTTACGGAAACTTGTGGCGAAAGGTGATTCTGGCATCTGTGCACGCTGACGTCAACCAGTGACATTCTTGAGCCACTGCTGCTGAGGGAGGTGTCGTTCAGCAGCTGAACTTCATCTGCGGCACCACGCTGTGTCTGGAGTAGTGCCCCATAATAGACTGTCCGATTGCTAAGCCACTGGTCTTGCTCCATGGTATGTTCTTGCAATATGCTGGTGTACGGTGTATGTCTACTTTGCCATGAATATCGCAACACAGTAATGGCCTTCGTAAATTGTGCGTGCGTTGCACTGGAGGTGAGCTGCGCATTGCAGAGCCTGTAAATCCCAATTACAGTTAGTGAATAAAGGCATCGATCACACAAAAGCAAAACTAACATCACACAGAAAACTATTACGTAACATATGTTCTAATTCCATCTTTGTTGACTTGTTCGAAATTTAAATGGCCAAGAAAGTTTCGACACTGGAAGATGGGGGTGTTCACCAACGCCTGTTGTCCTGATTCTCCTTTTGGCAATATATAGAACATGGCGTGCAATGGGCGTCCCTCCCTGAGCAGTACCTTTACTAAGTCGCCTCAACACAGGCGGTGATGTAGAAAGTTTCTTGCACAGCAGAAATGCCACACAACAAAGAGAAACACGTTGGGGAATTCAAAAGGACGTGCTGGCATGGATGGGCACAGTGCGCAAACAACTGCTTTCTGACTGATGGGCGTCGGTCGTTGTGACACGCATTGTGTGTGCCCCTTGCAGGTCCTTCTCTTTCTGTACTGGGTGGAGATGACTTATGAGTATCGGTACTTCATGCATGCAGATGACGACTCCTTTGTCAGGTTGGACTTGATACTGCAGAAAATGGTGAGTGCAGGAATGCCATCAGCATGCTCAGGATAGTCTACACAATGCTATGGGAAAAAGTGTGATGCTGTGGCATCACAAGGTGGTGCCCTTACTTGGCGGGGTGTCAAGGGATCAATGTCAAGCAGTAGGCTTAAAGTACCACCATGACCGCGACAGGAAGAATACCACGAGGCCAAGTGATTGTAAAACAGATCTCTTTGGATGCCAGTCTCCAGAGCACCTCCCTTGTTTGTTGCATTGTCAGAATTGGGTGGAGCGAGCCACTTCATTTTCGAAGCACGGAAAACGGGCTGATTGTCCCCTTTTTGATGCGCCTGACGCTGTGATCAATTATGCGGAATGCAGATTCAGTGGCCATCAGAGCGTTTCTACTGGGGCTACATCTGGAACATGGGTCCCGGGCGACCATTTACACAGCCCATCCGCGACCCACGCAACAAGAGCCACATGCCACCAGAGCAGGTGCATCCACTCGCTGATCCATATTGAATAGCTGGCCCACGGCTTTGGAAGGCATCCAGAACGGGCAGGAAATTCTGCTTCCTTCAAATGGCTCTTTAATTAGTCATGTTGTCGTGTGGAATGACGGACTTCTTCGCACAAGTACGGTCGCAGCATTGACAGGAGCAATTTCGCCCAGTACTTCATAGGGCTTTTGTCAAGTACTTGCTGTGGATTGTAGGACACAATTCTCTTCATGGTAGTGGCTGTATGTTTACATTGTATATTGATGCTTTGCAGCTTGAACGTGGTGATGGTTGTGCCGTTTTTTGCATTTGATGTGTAAATATGGCAAAAAATGTGAACTGCGGTTTACACTGATAATGTTGAAGGGACAACGGCTGACAGCAGCGTGCAGTAAGATGTACGACAGCAAGGTCAGTACCATCGGTTGTGCAGTTGCAAAGATAAGTAGGCTGTTGCCCATGTTTGTGTGTCATGCTCCACAGTACCCGCTGGATTACTACCCTCCATTTGCCTCTGGGTGTGGGTTCGCCCTGTCTCGAGACTTGTGCAGAGCATTGCTGGCAAGGGCGCTGCCAGACTACCGGCTTCTGGTGAGCGTAAAAATGGAGTGTCGAATGCGTTCAGATAGTAAATCTATGAATTTTGGGCTGGGATTGAGAATATTTTGTGCAGATATCGTGTGATAACACACGGGATGTGACACAACTTGCTCGACGAAGCATTGCCTGAACACCTGCAAGCACCAGAGGGCGACAGCGTGCCTGGCCCAAGTTGCGTATGTGTGCCAAATCCTGAACGATGACATTTTGAACAGCGTAATGATGTTTGGCGATCATGAAAAGTCATGTTGGCAACCACGATGGAAGTGGTTTGATGGCAAATCATTTAATGATTACCACTTAATTTAAGTGGTGTTGCGCATTTCCGAAACTCATAAGTGCGCACTCCCAACGCAGCGGCGACTCTGCGAGCAGCCGGAAACTCTTAGGGAACGCGAACTGCTGCTGTTTTGCAACGGTGCACTGTGATTAAGGAAGACACATAGACGTGCAGGGGACATCCTGTCCAGTAAATTGACGGAGCTTATAGGCAGACCCACTGCAGTGGCGCACATGCTTGTAAGGATGCTTTGCGTGTGTTGTCTGCATCCCATGGAACCACTTTGTTGCATGGGAGGCATTTTAAAAACATCTGGCACGTGATCCACAGTGTGTGCATTGCCCATTTCTGGGCGTTTGCCACACATCTTCAAAGAATGTTCCAGATGCTTGTGGGCGAATCCCTTGTTCTGCATTGCATTTGTCTGCTGTCTCCTGGGCACCCGAAAAGGAGTTGTTGGCTGATGATTCGCTGCAGCTGCATGAGAGGATAATAATGAACTGCGCCCAATCACGCTACCTGAGAGGCAGCAGAGTTAACCAAAAACAAGGACTACGTTTCGCAATTTCATCCCTCCTTAACATTTGCCATTGTTATGACTACTGCTGTTGTGGCATTGCGTGCCAGGTTGTCAATGACACACTTACGTGTCATTATTACCACTGCTGTTTGATTGTCATTACCAAGGTTACGTAATTGTAGGTGCAATTGACATGAACTGTGTTGCATTGTTCATGATAAAGATTCCGTGGCATGGCAAGCTTTGAAAACGCATCGCAATGGTGTACAGCAGCAAACGTGCCACAGAGGCGGCGACGAGGGCTGGCAACGACTGACAGGGCATTGTGCGTCTACAGGACGCTCCTTTCGGAATTCACCTCTGTGGCCTCGAGATGTGCGTTCTGGAGGCGCCCGTCGTGCCTGTCCACGATGAGGGCGTGCGGCCCTACCGCGCTATACCCCTCTTCCATGCGGACACTGTCGTGCAGCACTACATGAGGCCTGAGGAGATGAAGCCGTTTTTTGACAATGTAGGGTGCGGCACAGCCTTTGCGTCTGCATCACAGTGTCCAGCGGCCATTTGATGAGTGCACGCCGGTGGAACAAACCACTTGTGATGATGTCAAGATCTTTGCGTGTGGTCCAGACCTTTGATGTCAAACAATGATGATTGCATGGTGTCTAGACCTTTGATATGTCTTTGGTATCTTTGTGATCGTTTTATCTTTGTGGCGATATCTTTGTGTCGGTGGGCTGACCCAGCTAGGCGTTCGCCATTTCGTGAAGTTGCAATTGCGTTTTGTTGCAGGCTATTGAGGCTGCCGCACGGCCCCTCGACGGCCCGACACACGGCCAAACGGCGGCCGACGACCTGTACAAGCAGCTCGTCGACCTGGGGCTGTTGAGGAGATAGTCTGGATATCACCTTTCCCAGCTCCCCGCACTCTGGTGTGTGAAAGGGCAAGTATGGTCATGTAACATGGCTCATGCTGACCATCGCCCATTTTGGCCATTTTCAATTGCGGTGACCCTTCGATGCACGCAGGGCGTGCTTTGCGCATTGTGTCAGAATGAGGAAATTGCACAGAACATCAGATCCATTGACTTCGAGTTGTTTTCCATTGGGGTGCGCGTCCACAGAGCCTCACAAAATGTGGGCACTGACTTCCTGAGGATGGTTATGATCAGTAAGGGAAACGTCAAAACATGTGCACAGCCACAGCACCCACAAGTATGCAAACAAGGAGCAAGACATGCAAATGTATCCAGAGCCCGTTTCATCGAGGTTTTCCAGGACGCCCGAAGCTTTCGCCAATGCAACCCTGCCCAATATCCAACAACGGCTGAAACAACAAATCAATAAGAGAATGTGGGTACCAAATGTACCTAGGCTGTGGGTGTACACACTCGAGACTTGCTAGTACCCCAGAGGCTCCTCGTGCAGGATGGCTCCTAATCGCCCTTGCTGCCAAGCCTGCCCCACAACCAGTTTGTCCGCGTTCAAAAGTTCTCACAGCATTAGATGGCGTCAAGAAAGGCAGACTTGGCGCCAGTGAAGAACGCTGCTCTTGGAGCGGTCACCTGCCACACGACACAACAAACACTCAGCGATGGCAAAGTGCAACCCACACAATTGAGTGCTGCCGACACAACCGACGCCCGTGATAGCGAACAGATACTTCCTCGCACTTTCATCCGCAATGACTCCCACTGTCAATGCCGACTTTTGAGTCATGCATACAAGCGTGCCTTCTTCGTATATAGCAAGAATTTAATCCACCATGTAGAGGTTGCCTATGTCAGAATGACTCCGGGGCCAGTAAACACTCTTCCGTCTGCGAGCCTTCTCGAGGGACTTCGCATCCACATGCGTGACCCCGTAAAACTTGCGGCACTGGCTCATGCTGCCATCCTGAACAGCACACAAATGCACTCGACAGGTCAACCTCATGTGCTGCGGTTTGAATCTCCATGCGTTCCAGTTCACACCGGGTCTGACAGGCCACACTTGGCACCCCCGGATGCGGCTGAGGAAGAACGTGCGAGCGAATTTTGGCCAGGCCTGCAGCCGTTCGGCCCTGCGGAACGCTCAGCGGCCCACAGGCCCTCGTCAGAGCGGTTGGCACCCGAAGGGTTGGTGCTTCCAAAGGGTTGGGTCGAGCCGTGGCCTGCGCACGCGTTTCCCCACACGGCCAGTGGCGCCAGCGTGGCGCCCGTTTGCCGGAGCCAGGGGACCGACACCACACAACCGTCAATCTCTCACGGCGGTGATGCCCAGTCGTCGGGTAAGAACAGCGAGACCTGATCCGCATCGCCGTGAAAGCCCCGTCCAAACGCCGGCGTTTCGCAAGCAGACCCTCTGCCAAGCGATGCATTCCCGTCCGCGGCCGCATCTCGATCGCAACCGTCAATGTTCCGCAAGGCGGGGCGAGGCAAGCGCGCACAAAGCGCCGCTGCTTGGGTTTGGATCTCCTTGGGCCCTCTCCTCTGCCAGCGACGCAAATGAGCAACGCAGATGTGCTCGCCTGCTCGGGTGGTGGGGCAGGCGGCCACACTGCCTGCGTGAGTTATGGACCATGACGCCTCCACTCCACCGGTTGCGTTGACGCCACCGCCATGGCGCTCAACGCCCCAAGACGATTCAGTTTTCGCAGGCTAGCACGCCCAGGTGCTTTCTTAGCATCCCGGCGTCTCCTCGCGAGGAGACGCGCTGATCAGCCGGCATTTGCCTTCCAGAGAGCCCCAGGATATATCTTGCGGCCCTTCTGTCGCAAGCTACGGGTTGTCTTGTGGCCCTGCGTTGCTTGCTGTTGTACGAAGACCAAACGCCATTCGCTGCGGAGACTTGGACAAGCGCACATCCTAGCTGTGGACCATGCACTGGTTGGTACATCCTGGCTATCACAAGGCTGCACTTCCTCCTCACAGGTGCCTCTTTGTGCAGTTTTACTCGTCATGTCATTGACAATTGATATTTGGATCTTTGGATCTCAGAAACCAAAGCGCCCGGAGGCCTTCTGAACCTGTCACTCGCGTTTCCATGCACTGGTTGGTACATGCTGGCTTTCACAAGGCTGCACTTCCTCCTCGCAGGTGCCTCTTTGTGCAGTTTTACTCGTCATGTCATTGACAATTGATATTTGGATCTTTGGATCTCAGAAACCAAAGAATCTAACCGTTTCAGCTCTGTGGAGGAAAATCCGCAAGTCCCCGGATTGCAGCCGCAATAGCAGGCTGTTCAGGGTGGCACGAATAGGAAGCCACCATTCTGTGTCGTCCAGCCCTCCCTGGCGATGGGACTTCGCACCAACATGTGCAAAAATGGATCACTCGAAATGTCGATATCGCTTCGAGCGCCGCCGATGACTGCTTCTGTTCCCTTCCGCAAGCGCGAGCCGCCCGTGACTCCTTTTCCAATCCTTACCCGCTCGTGTGTCACATCGTCCAAGCGCCACTGCCTTTCCTCGTCATCTCACCTCTGCCGCATCCACGCTGCAGATGGGGGCTGACAACTGCGCCTCAAACCCTGTCTGTGCCTAACGCCAGCAGTGATGTGCAGGACGTAACGATGTACTGAGCGCATCCGCGACTCCACCGCACCCAGTCATCTCACTCCTGCCAAGCATGTCATCCCCGTCCGCCCAGCATCGCCCAACACCCCCCCACCGCGACGTGCACGATGTGCATCATGTAACGGTGTGGACAAAATCTGCCACGGGCCACCCCACGCCGCTCCCTCCCCATAATGCAATGCCGACGTTGCGCAGGGCTGACGGCCCCATTCAGCGAGAAACGGGCCCCCACGTGTCCGTCTGGCAAGCGCGTCCGCAGGCCGCGGGTCACCCCTGGGGTACCGGTCAAACGCTCTCTGACCTGCCCGCGCCTCTGACCTGCGCCACATCCGCCTCGCCTGTACGCCCCACGCAACCTCTGTACAACCCCTCATGGCCCCATTCGCCACCCACTCACTCAGAAGCTCCACAAATATGTGTGACTGTATAGGACTGACTCCACGCGGCCCACGTACGACCGCCGGGGCGCTTCGTGGGGCCTTGAAAATGACCAGATGGCCGGCACCGGGTGGGGGTCGCCCTCAGCGAGGCCTGCTCGTGCAAGGGGAGCGAGGTACTACGGCAGGACCCGGGCTCGCGTCGATACTCCCTTGGGCGGTGACCGCGAGCGGGGCGTAATGGCGGCTCTTCTGCGTCCGTGGGGCGCCGGCTGATCAACGGGCTCCAGGTGAGGGTGCCCGAGAGTCCGTCGGAGCGCCCCTGCTGCTGGAATGGGAGGGCGGGGCGCATCCGCGTGCGTGGGGCGCCGGCATGGGCGGCCGGAGGCGGCGAGGGGTCGGGAGGGGCGCGGGCGGAGATCGAGGCGCGGCGTTCGCGCGGCCGATCGCAGCGTCCCTGCGGGTGTGCGTCAAGGCTCGCCGGCGATTCACGCTGGGATCCGAATGGGATGCAGGGGAGTCGGGGAGGAGGGGTTGGGTCGGCTCGCCGCGGCGCTGGCGGCCACGACTGCCGGCCGCTAGGCGGGGTGCGGATGTCGGCCTGGGAGGCGTGGTCGCGGAAGGGGGGCGTGGCGCCCGAGGGGGTGCCGACTCGTGATGTGCTGGAAGACGGCGGGAAAAGCGATGAGGCGGCTAGGAAGCGGCGGGGTGCGTGAAATTGGACTCCGTTGCCTTGCCGCACCCGCTCGGCACCTTACGCGCCCTGAGCATGCGCCCCGCGTTGGCCATGTGGTGACGGTGAAGTACGGAATTCGCTGGCCGAAACTGTACAATTTCCGAGGCAGGGGCCGTCGGGCTGTCCAGAGCGGCGTCCTCGGAGAGAGGCAGCTGTGGAAGTTGACAGGGGATGAAGAACAGCGGCAAGGACCCGGGCCATTTGCGGGGGACGCGGCTGTAGGGTTTGGACTGTGGGGAGGTTCCCCCCAGGTGCCCAAACCACCCTATTGCACTCTGCTGGGCGTGGGAGCCATGCGGGCTATCGTTTCGAATGATGAGTGGCAAGGCAGCCGGGCCACTCGACTAATCCCCAGGCTGGGTGGCAGAGCAAGAGGAGGGGTTATGAAGCTAGCCATGCTTGCAATTTGTCTCTATTCAGAGGGTGCCTCAAGCCTGCAGCAGAAAGGAGCTGGCTGAATCAGGCAGACTGCAGGATGCGGTGTTCTGGAACCCCAAACATTCTCAAAGTGGAAGGACATTGTTTGGGGCAATCTGAGCGTAGCAATTGAGTTCCTGCTCCGTACAGAGCGACGATGTGGAAAAACACGCACAAGGTTTTGCGGATCCCCTTCTGTGCTTGGGTCTTTTGGGCTCTTGTCCTGTCATGAGAAGACAGGACAAGAGGCTTATGAGCGCAGCATTCCAGCAACAGATACAACTTCAACATTCGGAATTGGCATCCAGTGAGTAGCTGCCACTGTTATGTGTCCTTCGCACCTACACATGCCAAGCGATTCAGCAGTGCTTCTGTCCAGTGACATGCAATGCCAGCACCTTTCGTTCCATCTCAGCAAATGGTGCAGGAAAACTCTTTTTCTTTGAGGCCCTTTGTTTGAGATTCACAAGAGAAGTGCCCAATTGCTTTGTTTCAGTCAAGTTTCAAGGTCAATGCAATAACTCAGTTACCTACTCTCCCAGTTAATCACTCCCAAACCCTCCATCACCTCGATAAGAGTGACTCCTTAAAATTACGGAGGCCCGTGCTGCCGAAGAAGGTGTCCTATCTTACCTGGGGCACACTCAAGACGTCCACAATCAAGACGGAAAATGCAAAAGCATGCTCTCTCCACATCGATCCCCACTCATCAGCATGTTTTGCAGTGTGCGCACTGTTGAAATTTTGGTTTCTCCCACTGAGCTTTCCACATTCCTCTGCAGGCGCCCGCGCGGCCGGCCAGACCGGCCGCGCAGCCCGCCGGCCAGGATGCCCGCCCGCAGGGCCCCCCAATACCTCTACACGCACCCCACCTGCGGCCCCTTCCTCCGCCTGGGCACCTGTGCCTTCGACGACCCCTTTCCCCCGAAATGGTCTGCCTCCGTCCTCTTCATCTGCAAACCCTTCATCACCGCGCCCCAGCCCCCCGCCCTGGCCTACATCGACGTCGACGGCGAGCACTCGATCACCGGGAGGATCATCGACTCCTTCGCCGACTACAACTTCTGGCGCTTCGACATCGCGCTGCCGCTCTCCCCCGCCCAGCGGCGCATAAAGTACTGGGTGTCTCTGAGCCCGGCGTGTGGCGTCCCCCCCGCGTGGGAATTCTTCCTGCCGGGTTCACGTCAGACCTGGCGGTGGGCGGCTTATTCCTGCTCGGGATTTTCTCTGAGGGCGGATCCCGAAGAATGGGGGGGCAATGATCAGCCCCTGTGGGGAGATCTGGTCCGTCGCCACAGGGCCAGTCCGATCCATGCCCTGGTGGGCGGCGGGGACCAGCTGTACAACGACGAGGTGTTCCGGACGCCGCTGGTGAGGGAGTGGGCGGCGCTGCGGTCGCGGGGGGCGCGCCAGGGCGCGCCCTTCACGGAGTACATGCGGGAGGAGGTGGAGGCCTTCTACTTTGGGCACTACTGCGGCCACTTCATGGGGGGTGGCATGCGCGAGGCGCTGGCCACCATACCCAGCGTCATGCTGTGGGACGATCACGGTGCGTGGGTGGTGGGAACATGTTAGCCCGAGAATATATTACTCCCCGTTCTTGTTTGCTGAGATTCGGTGCTTGTTCCGCTGACAAGGCCAGTCCCGGTGCGTGGATCAGTAGTTGGGGTTGAGGGTGTCCGAAAACAAGAACCGAATCTCAGCAAACAAGAACGGGGAGTAATTTTATGCCTATTAGCCCCCCTGTCTTCTCCGTGAAGATCCCTTCTTCTTCCGCTGACAAGGCCAACGTGGGTGAGTGGGTGAGTGGCTCAGGGTTTGGGTGCCGAAGCAGGAAGGGATCTTCACGGAAAAGACAGAGCGACTAATTTCATGCCGTGTGGGGTGGCGGTCGGAATGGGGTTGGATTGGCGGCCACGGGGTGGTGTGGGGATTTGTCAAAGGTGCAGCGCGGTGATGGAAGTCATGGAGGATTCCTTGAGAGAAATGACAGCAATGCCAAGAGGGAGAACACACCACATGTGCAACTAAATAGGTGACCCAGCGCCCAACCAAACTTGCCGATGACTGTTTTGTCCATAAACAATGATATGGCGCCACACTTGCCCCTGCCGGTCCGTGCAGGAATGAGGCGTTTTTTTCTCCTTTTTTCAAAAATATTGCACCACATTTCAGTGTACAGCTGCCTCCCCCATCCTGTCACAAGATATGGGCCTTGTGCCACCTAGCAAGAGAATGCAAGGGCGATGTAAAGGCCCCTAGTTGTGTTCGAATCCAAAACAGTCCTCAGTCTCAAAAAAGGAGAAGAACAGCACTCCGAAGGGGGCCCTGGCAATCAAAGCATATGAAATTTGTAGCTTGTTTGTTCTAATCAACTAAAACGAGAAGGGGTAAGGCTTCGTGTGGGAGCTTGCCTTCGTGTGTCTTCGGTGCTTCAACCTTGTGGATCCCAAATGTTGAGAGGCAAACGACTCAGATGCCAAATTCCATCCAGCTCAGCTAGCTCAACACCGTCAACCATACCAACAGGCAGGGTATGGTTCGGCAGAAGATCCATTGTTTGGGCAAAAAGATCAGCATCCCTTTGCTGTGCAGTTAGTCCACAAGGAAGGTGCAATACTGGCAATTAACTCGGATCTAGAAAAATCAGAAAAGTCGTGAATATGCCCAGCTGAACTCGAAACGTTGCATTTTCTTCTCCTTGCAATCGGCCTGCAAGGCATGCAGACGGCGTTGCCGAGAGTTTCATTATTCCTGGCGCTATTGACGCTAATCGCTGCACTACTGGCTGCATTACGTGTGATTTGAGTCACCACGTGTCATGGAACAAATACATGGTTTTGTCCTGCCTCTTGGGACTAACTGCATGGGCGAATGCCCGGTCACAGCGATACACAAAACGTGCCTCATTGTCCTCTCTTTTCCAAGCTATAAAGTGGTAAAGTAAATAAAATAAGCAAAAGAAATCATATGCCAATCGCATGCTAACGGTAAAAATTCAACCTCTTGCCCTGCCGTTCAGCCCTGCAAACCGAATCTTGCGTAGTTCCAGAGAGCATGTCGTACGAACACACCCTTCTTGCGACCACAGACATCTTCGACGGCTGGGGCTCCTACCCGGACGACCTGCTTCGCTGCCCCGTCCTCGAGGGCATCTACCAGGCCGCCTGCAAGTTCTACCTCCTGTTCCAGCAGCACGTGACGGCGGGCATGGTGGAGCGCGGCGAGAGCGACCTGTTCGGGGGCCCGCAGCCCTCGGCCGGCTGCCCCCACAGGGCACACTGCTTCGTAAAGATGCTGGGCGCGGATGTGGCCCTGGTGGGCGCGGACACACGCGCGGAGAGGTCCATGAAGCAGGTCATGAGGGAGGAGACGTGGGACGCGGTGTGCGGCAGGATACGGAACCTGCCAGCCAGCGTGCGACACGTGGTGGTGCTCTTCACCGTTCCCGTCGTCTTCCCGAAGGTGCTGCTCGAATCCGTGGGTTTGAGCTTTCCTGTGTGTTTTGGGGCCTGTGCGGCGCGTGGCACGCATCTCATGTGACGTGTTTTCTGTTGTGCCGTTTTGGTGATGGAAGCTGGTATGTCGCACCCCGGCGCCTGCCCAAATGTTTGCCGCTGCACGGCATTTCACCGTCCAACGGGGCCAAATGGAATGGCTTCAATAACGTTTCGGGTCCTTGAGCACTTTGGCCCCCGTCAGCCCTTCTTGTTGCAGCCCCATTTTTGATTGGCCGATGGTTCAACGGCCCGCCGCATGACGTGTTGTGGGTTGCGGACGGGCCTTGTGCGGCTTTCCTTTTTCATTCCGGTGGAGCCAAAATGCAAACAGGACGTTCCTGTGCACCCCGCCTCCAACGTTGTTCTGTATCCAAAAACAGTACAAGATTTTGTACTGTATGGTATACTGTTGTACCGCT
>CAJHUC010002782.1:0-33505 GCA_905146915.1 Ostreobium quekettii
CACACAAATCCAGGTCTCTCTTCCGATCTGAAGCCAAGAAATAGCTGTTTGGCGTTGGGCGAAAACGTGCAAGCCACATTGTGGAGCTGATGATCGAATTTCCACGCGACAGCCAATTTTGGCGTAACCTCCAGCGGTTGATGGAATTTCGTAGTGCTGAACACCCTCAAAACACTTGCGCCAACTGCGTTGTCAGTGTCGCAGTGGCGGCTGTCCCAGTCCTCAGGTGTGACTTCCTTCAATCCGTCCGAGCAGGCCACGAAAGCGGAGTCTCGCTTGGAGTGCATGAGACACGCCAAAAGGCTCCCTCCATCCGAAAATGTCGGCGTCACGCCGCTTGTGCTGAAACCGTTCGTGCCTCCGCCGCCAGCGCAGTCCGACACAGTTGGGCCCTCCGTGTCCACATCCATGTCCCAAATCACCAGACGCCCCAACGCGCAGCACGTCATTGTCTCCACATTGGACACCCCTCTGAATGTGCACGCCACCACCTTTGCGGCATGCTCTCCCTCCAGTCTACCGATGAGCTTGCCTTTTACGGTGTCCCAGACGCGCACGACACCATTGACGTGGCCCGTAACCAGGCGGGTTCCATCATGCGAGAATGCCGAGCACGTGACAAGGAATGGCGAGGAAAACACCTCCGGGGGAGCCGGGGCACGTCCGAAAACTGTGGCGCCTTCTTCTTGGTCCCGCTCCTGGCCCAGCACGAAAACCGGAATTCCGCTGATGACCTGGAAATCGTCGTAGAAGGACAGCCAGCTTGTGGCGAGGGGCGGCGGGTCTGAGAATATGGTCAAGAAAGTAGTGTAAGCCGCCATCTGCACGTGCCCGAACCCGTGAGGGCACTGTCTTGGAAATTCGCCAATAAAAGGAAGCGTGCATGCAATGCACCCCGTTTTGAACTCAAAACTAGGCAATAGGCACGCAGGCATGTAGATTATCGTACATGTCTTGACCCCAGTTCTCTTTTAACCACACACGCATGAGGCAGCAATGCTGTCGACACAAAACGTTAGAGGCTCGAATGGCGCTGGCCCAAATTATCGTTCCGCATCCGCACCTTCTTCGACAACCTCATTGCCGTCCCCTTGGATGCTCTTGTCGTCATAATCGTCTTCATCGCAAACATCCATCTCACCTTCAGGGGCAGCGGCGCTTGACTTTCGATTGATGAACGCATCTGCTATTGGCAGCAGTCGCCGGCAGGTTCTGGTAAGCACGGTTCTGAGGTGGTGGCGTGTGGATTCAATCGCCGAATTTGTGCGCTCCAGTATGCCCAATTGCTCGAAATCCTACAAGGTAAACATCCGCTGCAGCTCACTTCCATTCCCTTGCACAAGGCACTGCAATCCTGTTTGCTTACAGTGTAGCCTTAATAGCAAGGCTGCCGCGACAGCGCTGTCGGGGCTGCGCTGTACGTGAGCGCACGCACTGGCGCTTATGACCTGAACTACCTAGCCTGCGGTGGGTTTCAGTACTTGCTATTGGAACATGTGCACAAATGGCATAGGTTTGGGGCTCAATGCAAGCACGAGCATTTTGGAGAAGAGGTGCAGAGGCGACAAAGAAGAACAACCGCCGCAAGGAAGCAGCCGCCGCAAGTGGGCTCCGGTTCGATTATTTCTCAACTTCTGGTTAGCTAACAAGGGCTGACCAAAGCGCCCTCGCTGTGCCTGTTTTAAGGGGCCACCCTTCACGCCCACTTGAGCCCGCCTTTGGTACACCCCGTGGTTCGCCCATTGTCCATCCACAACGTGCCCGTGGCGGCGCACCCTAGCGATCGGTCGCCAGGGATCGTTGTATCGAGGCTCAGCAGCCCAGCAGGTCAGTCAATAAGTTGGGCGTTGAGGGGAAGGACGCCAACGCCCTGGCCTTCGGCATGCACCAGCGCACACCAACACGGCGACGAACGTTGCCAAAATTGGGAGGTTGGCCGCGCAAGCTCACTCCCTCAACTACTGTTGACACAGCGAAGTCACCGTGTCGCAGCTGTCCGCAACTTTCGCCACCAGCTCCACAGCACGCGCCAAGGAGCATCGTCGCGCAGACAGCATGCCCTGTGCCCTGTTACTTGCAGTACTGACGGACAGCATGAATGCTCTGAAACCAATGATAGACATAGGGCGCGGGCAGCCCTGCGTCGCGCAAACCCCTGTCCGCGGCGCTGGCGGCCAACCGCCGGCTGGCTGTTTCGGTTGACCCACCCAGCGTGGTGCCGAATCTGCGGTTCACGGGCAGCGGGAAACCGCGGGCAACATGCATGCATTCCTACTTTTTCGGGAAGCAAGGATACTGTCAACTGCTCAACGGTGGAGCCTCTCGTTGGGCTGCCTGCCCTGCTTCCGGAAGCAGGGTGGATCCAGCCCAGCTCCTGCAGGCCAGCAGAGCGGCGTCCACCGATCTCTGGACAAAAACGTAGCTCTGCCGACAGCATGAGCGCATCGTGGCCCGAACACCGTTGGCGAACTCAAACCGCCCGAGGCGGGCGCCCCGCACCTTTCTTCTCCGCGGATTGGCGCGGGATGCAGCAGCCTCAGACAATTCATCGCCGCTGGCGCTGCCCTCCAGGAACTTGTACGAGAAATCCATGCCTTCCGGCCCCGGCGGGCTGCTCCACCTAGCTACGGCGCGCGGGCATCCCCTCCGACGCCGAAGCCTGCCGCGGCAGGCAGCCAAAAGGCGCCAGGGGCGCGTCCCGACCCTTACACGCACTGTCCGTGCACAGTCGTTCCATGACGGGAAGATGATTATCTGCCGGACAGGACGCGCCCTCGATCCGCGGCATCCCTTGGATGATCATCTTGACACTGGGACAATGGCGTGGCTCACATGCGGGCATGGCCAGAGAAGGCGGCAATTTGCCGCCGGCAGCTTGAGTAACCCCAAGCTGACTAATCACGGGATGTGCAAGGAAAAAATGTGGGCTGGGTACTCCAGCCCCAAAACGTGGTAACGGATCTATTGAAGTGGCGGTTTCACCCTGTTGAGTCGCCCTGGTCCAGATTGAGCGTACCCTGCTGGCAAATTTGGTACGAATGTGTCATTGTTGGTAGGTGGACTCTGGTTTCGCTCGGATTTGGGGGAGCACGGCACATGGAGGGACGATGCCATATCAAGTTTGTGGAAAAGACGTCATTTTTGACCATTGATGGTCGCTGTGCTTTTGATCGCCAAACAATTGATCTGCACATCAAAAACGAACTATCCGAAGTACGCTTTTTGAAAATCAATGTATCAGAGAAATTAAGCGAAATCTACGACTGCCTTTTTGTGTGCTTGCGTTGCTGCTAATGAAATTGCCACAAGTCGCAAGCCTAAATTCTCATTGCCCATGTGCTCCTTTGGCCTGGGGGATGCGTGACAGCAACGTTGGATGTTTGAGTTCTCGCCCCACAACGAATGGTGAGATAACGCCCAGTTTGTCTTGCTCCGGAATGACTAGCATTGCATCGGGAAGGCCATTTATGGTCATAATTACTGTAATTACTGAATATATCGCTTACAAGCGACATATTCGGCAAAAGATGGGACAGTTTCGATAGGAGTCACGCAATCATTATTCGATGTCATTTAACTGTGCCTCTGTTACAGTGATGCTACATATAGCGGAAAGCCCTTTTGTTCATGATGAAGGGGCCCCGCTACCCGAACCCCTTTATCCCTGCAGTATCGCTGCAGCTTGTACTGGCAGTACAACACAAGAATCAATGCAAATGTATGAAGCAAGGTGTACATTAGGGGACTATCAGAGGATTCTGTCGACACGCGAATTATGCACAGGAGGTGGCTGCCGCCACGTCAATAATTCACGTCACGTAATGCTTGCTTCTAGGGAAAGGAAATCGATTTGGCGCAGGGATAGACGCGGCTTCAAATGTGGTTTGTAGCACAAGCAGCGTCTGATACAAAACCAAGAACACTTATGGGCTGAGATCCACGTATTGGTGAAACTTCAATCACCATAGAAACGGCAGAGACTTCCGCGATGTACGCGCTGTGGAACTGTGGGGAAATGAACGCTGTGATTTCCTTGCAAGGGCAATCAATTGATTGCCCCAACATTTTCATGCAGGCGGCTCTGTGCCGGCTCCAGAAGAAATTGAGGAAATTTTTCTCCAATGATGTACAAAGGCCGTCACATAAATTGATGCGGATGATCCAGACAGACTTGCTATTTACGCCGTAAACACTGATCGTATTTGCATTTGTACGCGCAAAAATGCATAAAAATACGTAAGTACAATGTATAAACAGCCCCGTGTACACATGGACAGTACATGCAGCTTTCGAGACTCCGAGGAATAGCATGCAGACGCACTGTAGTGGGCAGAGAACGAATTTTGCTCCACTCCATCGTGGCCCTTGCCGGGTGGGAAGCGGACGCTGTGTTGCGGGCGCTCAAAGGGGCGGAGTACTGATCACTGCAAGCAACTTTCATCGTGTAAGCTGGGTGTCACAACGAGCCGCAAAAACGTGAAAACAGCCGCAAAAACACCTTCTTTTGCAAACTTATGTTATTGCGTGTAAAAACGTAAACGCAACAACGTAAACGTGAACGTAAAGAACAACCCTGATCCAGAGACATTTCAGTCGTCTGCCTCTCTGATGCAAATGGCCATAACTTTCCTCATAAAGTACGTCACTAAGTTGTGTACTCCCCTTCACACGACAAATATACAATATTTGTTGCAGCAGATCCTGATCTTCCACAAAAGATGGCAAAGTGTTCAAAGTGCCCCACGCTATGGCACATGGGAGCCCTTGGTGTACATTCTTGTAAGAGTGCCGATCATAATCATTCATGATGCACGGGCCCGAGAATATTTGAATGAATTTGGTGATATTCCCGGGCATTCGCTATAGCACTCTAGCCGAATTTACATCCCTGCTAGGAAACATAGCGGTGATGTTACCAAGGGACCAAACTACGCCGATAGCTGTACGTACCCAAATCGCCACAGATGTATCCGTGTATGCTTGGCATCAGATACATAATCTTAGCCGTTCTAACCTTATGCCCACCCCTGAGGTATATTGAATCTGGATACAGATTGGCGTTTTCGACCATTTGTACGTAAACTCCAACGTTTCGAAACAAAGAGTCTTGAAAGACAACGCATTTGCGTTCCGAGGAACTCCACATAGGTCCCTGCCTCAGTCCATCCCGTCACCCACATATTCGGAAATCCACGGCCAGCACCACAGGTGCTCCAAAGCGCCACTGACGCGCCATTGGCGCAGTCCTAGGACTCAGAAGGGAATGCCGAGTTGGCCCCACCTTCACAATAACCATTCGATGCATATTTCTGGTTGGTGTCAATGCCATTGCGCATGCGCTATATTTTTCTCTAATATCTGCACAATGTATTGATTGATCAAACTCCAGAACTGCTTCAACAAGACGCTTTTCATGAAGCAATGGCATAATATAAACACGGTACATTGCAGCAAAACCTTTGGCACTCGGTCGCGCCAATGAGACCTGTGGCAGTGGCCCAGACACAGAAACTGCTCGATGCGTGAGGCTCAGCCATATGCGGCTGTAGTCCCGAAATTCCCAGTGTCCTCCAATGACTGCCCATTGTCAGCAGCATCGTGTGGATCATCGCCCGAGGAGCCAGAGCAGCACTCCGTCTGGGCGACCCTTATGCTGTTCGTGAGCATTTCTTCCTTTTTAAGTTTGGCCTCCATGCGCTCCTTCATGGTCAGCTGGGACAGGTCCTTTTGGAAGAAGCGAGCCTCCGCGTCGGCCTTCCTCTGCGCCATCATGTTGGCGTACAGCCTGCGTTCGTGGGCGCGCTTCTCCTCCGCGTGCCTCCGGAGAAGCTGCATCTGCCGCTCCTTGATGCTTACGGCTAGGTTCTCGGCATTGACAATGCCCGCCGAGAGGCGCTCCCTGCGGGTCATGGGCCCGATTAGGTGAGGAAACTGTGTAGGTGTGTGCACACGTCACTGGAATGCCGAAGTATCCAAATTCACGTCATGGACGCCCGTTGGCTGCATTGTATAGGATTAAAATGCCGCAAAGATCCCCGCTTACAGCAGCAGGGCAAGTTCCGGTATTGCTAATATGAAAAGCAGCAACCTGGTCATTGAATTATCAATGAGATCTACTGCCATTGCGGCACAATGCAAGCCTTGTCATGGATGCTGTATTCTCAGTCGTGTACTGCACATTTTGCAAGGTCCACCACGTTGTGACAAGGCGCGTCCCACCTACGATGAAGTACGGCGTGGCGCAATCATTTTCGCAATCCATTGTCAACTCGAGCTCACTGTACCTATCAGGCGCCGTTGGTTTCAACCCGGTCTTCGAAAATTCCTTATGGATGTCCTGCCAGATCTCGCCTTGACGGAATTTGACGTATTTCTCAATGAAACAAATGGCGGACTCGTCTCTGGCGCTCGATGGATGAAGGCAATCGAACCCGATGGATTCCAGCAGAACAAAAATTTTGTTCAGCATGTTGTCTGGGTCGAGAACTTTGTGGAGAAATTGCATGTCCTTCGATCTTTCTGACTGCAAGACGCCGTACACCACAGCCTCCTGTTCAATAAACACACAGAAATGGACTCCTTTCCAACACCGATTAGCCAGCCAAAATGCAACAGAAACTTCTCCACCGCCGCACATGGTGCTAGTGAGGTACATGTGCTTTCAATAGCATGCGATCGCTAAATTGCATTTCTTTGTAACGGTTACGGAGTGGAGCTGTAGAGGAAGGCAAGCATGATACATGTATCCCGCGTTTTGATCGTTTCAAGTTGCATAATACTGCACCTCAGTAATGAACGGGCAATGCCCACAGTTTTTGGCCCAATTTTTCACCAGTGCTGCACCACTAGTATGCCGCGGGTACCATTGATATCCAACTCCCATCTACACAGCGAAAAGCTTTATTAAAATTATTATTAAAACACAAGCCCCTTTGGAGCCAATTATTATTATTAAAACACAAGCCCCTTTGGAGCTCATGTTCTATTTGTTCACAAACCAAACAGAACGCTCAGAATGTGCATAGACTATAAAGCCCAGTAAACCGGTAAGCGCCATTGGCAGAGTCAATTTCTATACGCGGGCCACAAAGCTGAACATAAACCAGTGCCACCTTTGGCGCCGACTTGGTTTGGACTCCAGACCCCGCAAGGGGCCTCTTGGTGTTGAAGACCATTCCATCGCATGTAACTCCTTTCATGTCTTCGGCCTCCCTCCACATTCCTATCAGCATTTCTGAGGCCGTCTGTCCGGAAACGCTGGACCGCCACTCGTGGAAGAACCGGTGGGTTTCCCGACGCTCAAAAATGTCAGACAGAAGGCTCAGGAGGGTCGGCTTGTGGCACGTGTTTCCCAACTCCACCAAGTCGAGCAGACTGTCGATACCTCCCGCCATTGAGAATCGGGCCAAATTGCGAGGATTGGCGACGACCGCCTCCCACACCAGCCTAAAAGCGGCTATTGCGTAGGGCGACGGCAGCGTTGGGTCCAGCGATTTGAGGCGCTCCAGATCGGATATCAAGAAAGGCAGACCGCGCTGATTGGCGAAGCGTCTTTGATTGGCCTCGTGACCTGAGAGGACTCAACAGGTGAAAAGCATTGTTGCCAGCGCGGCAAAGCTGAGAGCGTACGTACATACGCTTGTGCCGCATGCAGCACAATCATTTGCCGAGGGCGTTACGCTCTTAAAGCGTGATGGAAATTGCAAATTCTGGGATCCAATAGCCTGTCTGAATAGACTTGAAAAGATGATTTCCGGGAAAGATGCTCAATCAACTGCATCGGAAGTGCATTGAAGGAGCGCATACAGCTGAATAACAGGATCCAACGCTTGGCATAGAGATTCGCAGTGTGTTCAGATACAAGTGACGTTCGTTCAGACATATTAAATTGAATTATTCTCCCATGGCGGTGCTGCCAGTCCACTAGTTCTTGGACGCGTTGGCCAAAAGATGCTGTGACTGCTCACCACGGCACAGCTGAGACGCCACCAGCACGGCCGACAGTCTCACATCCTCCGGCGATGCCGTGTTGCTCAGGCACATGAGAACGGCCCTCATGCCTTCATCGGATCCGAAATCGCTCTGCAAGTCCCGGCTTGCGGAAACCGCGGATTGAATTAGTATCAGGGCGGACACCAGCAGGTCGTGGTCCCAGCAATCCTGGATGAACCTCAAGACAGCGCTCACTCCATTGCAGGATACGAAGTTTGAAGGGCATCTGGATACAAGAGTCGTCATGCACTGGAGGGCCTGCTGCAAAATCCAGTGGTGTTGTTCGTGGTTCCATCTCCGTCTTGGAAAGGAGTCGGTGGCGGATGATATGTCGTGAAGGAACACAAGGAAGAAGCCTGCATCCAGTAGGCAGCGAAATTATGTGAGTTGGCAAGATGCGAGTAGCAGCTGCCTCGCCCATTCCGATAATGCTGTCTGGCGAGCCCATTCTTGACTGCCTTTCAACGCACGGGGCATGGAAGTGAATTTCAGGCTTTGTTTGAGGTGATATGAAGCAGACTGGCATTCCTGATTTGGGAGCGCCGAATTTCCAGAACGGGTGATGCTCCTATTTGAGCTCCTGAAAAACGACATCTCGAAATTTCTACGAGTGCGAAGTTAAGCGGAAGATGTGATGATTAAAATAATAGGGATTCCCCCTAGTGTCCTGGAGACTTTTAATTGATCAAACCTTGTTCAATAGCGAAGCCCCGGCAGTCGGGGTGTTTGCACATCGATGTCAGCGTGTTCCTCAAAAGCACTAGAAGCTCAAAATCTTCGCTGCCTTTAGCATCAGGCATTCCTGGGAATGTGGAATCCGTCGTGGATGCTCCCACACCCTCCATCTCGAACAGGAAGGCCAGTGCGCACTTCACGAATCCCTCATCTAGAAACGCCGAACAGAAATCAGGTGCTCTCGTAAGGAGAGAAATGACGATCAATATGTCATTTCGCAACTTCCTGTCGTCGCTCTTATATCCCTCTTTCAGGATGGCCTTGAAGTGCCTGGTGAGCACGCTGCTCAGCGCTTTCATGGCTGACGGCGCATGCAAATGAGGGCCCCCACATTCTGCCGCTGCCGCCGAATCTGAAAAATCACGGGCCTCCTTGCACCAGCCACCCTCTCCCTGGGTTGCATCTGGATTGCTTCCTCCACCACTGCCGTTGGAAGTGCGATTTTCCTCGTCGCCACCATCGCCCGTCCCGGCGGACTCCCGGGCACCCAGAGAAATGCCCTCATCTCCAATCCTCTCGCAAGGACTCGCACTACTTTCCGACAAGTCGCATTTCTCTTCACTGCCTTCTGCGGCACTGGGCGGTGCGTCTCCATGTTGAGAGCCGAGAGAACCCGGAGGCACGTCCCTGTACGGGGGCTGGGATGCACAGATATCGTAGCCGTCCGGCACCTGCCGAAGGATGCTCCATGCGAGGCCTATGCTTGCGTAGACCACCGGTGAGCGGACGTCGGTGTCCAGGATCGTGGGGAGGAGGTGCATGACGCCGCAGTCAACCAGACGAGCGCAGTTCTCGGCGGTTCCAGAGAAATCCGCCATCGTGCGCGTCAGCGCAAGGACCAAGTCTCGATGTCCTTGGGACAACGCTAGGGACATTCCCTGGATGGTGTCGGCGATAAGGTTGCTCCTGTGTATCAGACTGATGCGCGAACAGACGACAGATGTCATTTGGATCTATATGCTGATCCACCAATTCAAATTTCACGCCCAACTGCACTGTACCTTTTGCCTAAAACTTATTCAGATTGCTGCAAGGCATGAGACCATGTTTCCAATCTGAAAAGAATGAATGGATGTGGCGGAAGAAGGGATAGGCGCACATGGGTGCGTCAGCAAAACGGAATGCCTGCATTCTCACTCTCTATGAGCGTAGCTCACGAGTTCTGCAGTGGCCCTGACGCTGAAAACATTATCACTAGCAAGGAAAGGACCAAATAACACTTTTTCAAACACACATAAAGCACATTTCATCAAAGCTCTGCACGCTAAGAACACAAATAACCCAGACCTGTAAACTCTGTACAAGTTCGAACACGTGTTATTTGGACCATTTATTCCCTAGTTTATGAGGCAAAAATTGGGGGAAACAAGTGATTTACTCACCTCTGGTTGGCATAATACTGTTTTGAAGCCGCCGTCCGTACACGCTGGCTGTGGGGACCATCCGATGATGGAAAGTTGCTGCAGCCACGCGAGAACGAGGACAACATCTGCGGACAGTGACGGGCTGGCTGTAAAGTTGCTCAAAGGTACATGAATCAGCTTCATGTTATGGACGGTCTGATATTTGCTCGTGCACCAAATTCACCAACAGATATTCAGATATTTCATTTCTTTTCAGGTAACCTGGCGGCGCCGGCAAATATTGGTTCACTCCCCTCAGCCCCACGCAGCGGTTGCTCTTCATTTCTGTCCATGAAACATGGTCGAAATCGCAATCATCTCGTTTGCGTTGGTCATGCGCTGTCCTCAGCGGCAAACCAATGACTAAGATTGCGCGCCTTGTGTGAGGAACCAAAGACAGACCGTAAATCCATTTGTTTGCGTTAGTTAAGTGACGAAAACCCTGCACGACAAGTCGTAAGAATTTTGGCATATATTGATATATGCCAGTATCCGCACGCATTTAAATATGCGCGTGAACATACTGTGTCGATTTGATGAGCCCAGTTTCAAATCATTTGTGAAGTTCAGAGCCCGCTGTGCACCCACCCCACCCGCCACAACCAAACCCCTTTTCAGGATGAGCATCGCGTGGAGGCTAGGCATAATGATGTCCACATAGCGAGTTCCTTATATGTACAATATTGCATTTACCATCTATACATGCTGTTTAATACGTCAGCCAAAACTGCTTCAATCTCCTGAATCATGCATTGCGGCAGAGTTCGAACCTGACGATAGATTTCACAATACGCTGACCTGTTAAATCATCAACCGGAGTATCAATCTTTTATGTTCCACAGAATCCAGATCAATCCGAAGGAAAGCACATGGCCAACACGGCAAGATAGCACACCTCCGCTCCGCAAAGCTTCAGCTGATGTGGGAACCCACCAGACAGGAGCTTCCCTATTGCCGCAAGGAAGTCGGATATGTTGTTCAGCATTTTGAAGTCGTCCGTGCTTGTCCGCCGCACGAATGGCAAACTCGCTGTGCTGCAAAGCATGGACGCACAGAAGTGCGTTTGTGCGGCGGACGGCATCTCGGTGTGGAATTGTGGCTCAAAAGAATGCCATGTCTCTCATCCCACAGGCCTTGAACCAAAGGCATCACTACGAGAAAACATCATGCTCGCGATTCCAACTGCGATGCCATTTTGACACAAAGTGGCGCTGTCACAGTGATTGCGATGGTAGAAAAACAGGTGCGATGTCGCCAATTAGTGTCAAATGGCATCGCAGCTTGCATCACATATCACTGGGAATAAAGTCCCAATAACATGTGTTCAAACGTGTACAAGTGTTACGGGTTTGGGTTATTTTCGTGTTTTTGGCATGCATAACACTAATAAAATGCATATATATGTGTTCGAGAAAATGTTATTTGGTTCTTTTTGCGCTAGTGTATGTGTCTTTTCCTACTGGTGCATGATGGTCGGCAAGAATTCGCAAGCAGAATTCCATTCATTTCGCGTCCTAGAGCTCGTTGGAGATACAGGCATTTTTCTTGAAGGCGTACTACATTGCGCAGCAATTTTGTCTTCACCGAATATCGCCCTTTCAAAGTGTTTATAAAAGTGCCATTGCGCATCGCGTCAGCGCAAAATTTTTTGTCATGCCGGAACGATAAAAAACTATTTTAAAATATCATCAATCCCGATCGAATTCACGCATAACGTCGCTTGTACCAAATGAATTTGACTCATTAAACGTAAAGTTAAGCTCATTTGTGGCTGCAGCGCTGGCAAGTCAATACTATTTAATGAGCTGCGCCGTGGTATTCATACAACGGAATTCCACGCCCAACTTTCATCACATAAATTGAACCGTCAGAGGAATTCCACAGTGAAAGGAAGGAGCTGGACCAAATCCCCTTGCCTGCGGGCGCAGCGGCTTTGATACTGGAACTTACTTCAACATCGTCAGGGATAGCATTATGGCGCCACTTTCGCACAATCACCATCTCCCCCCCCACAAACCCACCCAACCCAGCCCCGTGTATTGCAAAGGATCATCTGCACGCAACCGGGCGGTTGAAAACCCACCAGCTCCCGGTCCTACCGCAGAACGTGGCAGACCGCCTCCTCCAGCTGCGGCACCCCCCTTTCCACGAGCGCCAAGCTCAGCTCCAGGATCCTCTGCACCTTGGGCAGGTCCCTCATGGCGAAGCCCCCGTCGTTCTGCCTGCACATTCGCACCACCGCCGCGCGGTGCCGCTCGAACATATCCTCGGAGTGCTCCCCAAGGAACAGGTTGACTATTTTGTCCAGGTCCACGGGAGGCACCGAAATCGCGTAGGGCTTCGTTTGAGCGGCAGCGGCCGGGGCTCCGCCGGCGGCCGCCGCGGGCCCCAAGGGGCCCACGGTCCCAGCGAGGGCGCCCATCGCTCAAGGGGCTGTGCGACTGTCTTTGGGCTGTGGCTGGGCGCCTGCAGATGCGTGCGCCACAGGCGCTGACGCAGCATCGCTCATGAATTTTGCGTGTCAATTTGGCGTGGCCTCCACTCGGATGCAGCAGCACTTGTGAAATTTTGCAAAACAGGAAGTTGACGGCTACCTCCTTTAATGGCTATGTAAAATTGGTAATGATGATGATGATGATTATACTTTAGTATTTAGTAGATAAAGGGATTAATAGATTATCTAAATTCAAGGATTTAACCAGCCTCCAAATTCTGTAACGTGGCCTCCAAGGTGAAGCTGTCCAGATGGAGACTGAGTGGCCCGTACTGTGGCCATAGAGACCAAGGCGTGCATGACGTTAAATTGATGCCATTTGTTGATCTTCAGAGTTCTCTGACTTTAGCGTCAAGGCTATATGTGATCCAGCGTCGGCCCGTCTTTCCCTTGCAGCGTCGTTCTCTGGCGTGGGCACCTAAAATGTGAACAGAAAGGGCCAGCGGTGCACGGGAGAAGACAGCTATCGCAGTGGCGTCCATGCGGAGGGGAGGGCGGGGTGCCATTGCCACTGACCGTGTACACTTCGTGGGTCGTAAATCGCTCATGTGCTGCTGTGCCCAAGCACATACTAGACTGCAGTCTAGGCCACTAATCTAGGCCAGTCTAATCTAGGCCAGTATAATCTAGGCCACTAATCTAGGCCAGTCTAATCTAGGCCACAGCTGTGGCCTGTTTCATGATCGCCATCACCATGCAGCAGTCTGGCGGCTACAAAGAACGCACCTATATCATGCCATGATGCCCGTGCGCGCAACTGTTGCGCTTGCGTGACCGGCGCCCACGCCCCCAACTCATATGTTACACTTGTGAAACTTAGTAGGGAAAGATTAGCCACCCTCAAAACTCCTCCTTGATCCTTCGTGCGAACGGGTGGAGACCATGAATCTGAGCAAACAAGATGGGCCTCACGCAATCCGGGTGTGCAATGCAGCAGCTGGTGCGTGGGGCTCGTTTTCCTCTGGCAGTTTTCACTTTTGGGGGGCAGGTATCGAGCAGTTAATGTCGACCCGTCGCAAAGAAAGAATGCGAGATTCGTTCTCCAGACGAGCGGAAAAGGTCCGTCACGGTCCTTCTCGACACTGTCCATACTCACAGCAAAATTTTCTTGCAGCACCTTCTCGTCCAGGAGGCATTCACAAACTCCCACATATCAATCGCCACCAGCTATATGCTGCAGCACATCTCGGGTGCTGCCAAGCAACGCCCTCCAGTGAAAGACACATGATACAGCAACTAGACATACACCTCTACGCTTCTCATCTTATCATTATGCTCATTCGCCGAGTGTCAACGACCCCGAACAAATCAGCAAGTCAAACGTCAAATTTGCTACACTTGCAAATGCGAACAACATTACGCCGAAGCCCCGCCGCAAACAAGTAACGAGCCTGAGTAAAAGCAGTGACGAAGGACCCAAATCCCTCCCGCCCCAATGTCCCTGACACTTGAGGAGCAGTAAGAACAAGTGTGGGCAACGGACGAAAGCGAACGATCAAAACCGCACATGGTCCGAGCAATCCCAGCGACGACAACAACATCCTACTGTAGTGGCCCCTGAATGGGATCAGTCCACTTCACCATGGCACCGATGTGGCCCACCGTGCTCAATGGATCCCAAACTCGACTGTACTGACAACGATGTGCAAGCAAGTAATACCAAGACCAAGGATAATACCAAGATTGCGGGCGGTCCTAAAATAATGTCAGCACACCGACAATGCGCCGCCCTACACTAGGAAAAAAAGGGCCAAATAACACTTTTGCGAACACACATAAAACACATTTCATCAAAGTTCTACACGCTAAGAACTCAAAAATAACACAGACCCGTAAACTTTGTACACGTTTGAACACGTGTTATATGGCCCTTTTTTTTCCTAGTGCTAAGTGCGCGCCAACAGCGCCCCCCATCTTTCCAGGTCATTCCTAGTTCAAAATTTTCTCGCGGAAATTATGTTCAATGAGACACTTGTTTTTGAAATCCATTACGATTGCATTTGCCGAAAACGCGGAAAAGCAAGCCCTGTCACCAAGCTGGCGGTGTCGGGCAGTGTTCCCAGAAAACAGCATGCAATCCAGTCTGTGTTTGTGTTCGACTGTCATTCAAAGGCCCCCCAAACCGGCAGCAACGCCACCCGAAGAAAAGGAGAAAGGCGGGCAAGAAAATGTCAGGGGCAACTCCCCGACCCTCAAGGGGGTAGGAGAATTGCAGAGATGAGAGCCCACGAGGAATGACTGTATTCCTGAGCTAAAGTGTTTCATTTATCAGCCATACCCCCCCCCGCCCAAAAAGAGAAGGAAACCTGAAAGCACCCAGAAAAAAAATTCATCTGATCTACCCAGACGAACACGTAAAAATGCATATACATACCGTCCCCGTGTACACAAAGACGGTGCATATGTGTACAGTTTATACAGACCGTCTGTACATACAGACTTGGGGATTGCTTGGAGCAACGGCCAGACGTGCGGGAGTGCGCAGAAAACGATCTTTTGCTCTGGGACGTCGTTTCCCTAGCCGAGGGCAAGGTGGACGCTGTGCTGCGGGTGCCCGAGGGAGTGGGGGACTGATCATTGCTTGGGACTTCATCATACAAACTGTTTTTCAATCTGCCGTAAACATATGTAAATACAGCCGCAAAAATAGCAATTTCTGTGTGGCCGCATCTTGCACGCAAGAATGGTAACGTAAAAGTGGTGTCATGAATCCAAATGGCAATATTGTTAATAATGGATACACACATCCAGTTTGCATATGTCCTGGGGCGATGGACTGCCCATACTCAGGATACAAGGCCACCATATTCAGGAAATGTCGGCCACATCTAGGATATGCAGCTTATTTCACATGATGTATAACAGGCTTGGTTTTTACGCCGTAAAAACTGATCGTATTTACGTTTTTACGCGTAAAAACAGTTTTTACGTTTTTACGCGTAAAAATGCGTAAAAATACGTAAATACAACGTAAAAACTGCCCGGTGTACATAAGGACAGTACATACAGACTTATGGAGTCCGGAGAGCGGCAGCCAGATGCCCTGGAAGGGGCAGAAAACGAGTTTTTGTCAAACACCATCATCGCCCGTGCCAAGGGCGAGGTGGACACTGTGTTGCAGGTGCTGGATATGGCGAAGGACTGATCATTGTACGCAACTTTCATCACGTAATATGGGCGTCCAAGGGAGCCGTAAAAACGTAAAAACAGCCGTAAAAATAGGGCCTTTTGCAAATTTACGTTTTTACGCATAAAAACGTAAAAGTAAAAACGTAAACGTAAACGTAAAAACCAAGCCTGGTGTATAATACCTGATGTTGCCACACCAATGAATGATGGTCATTGTTGGACACCGATAACAGGCCGTATTTGTAGAGCAACACAAATACTAAGAACGCGATCGTCCTTCTCAAAACTAGGCCTTGACCATTTACAATCGTGATCTTTCTTCCGCTCAAGAAGACGTGTATAGATTAGGATATACCCAACAAGTAAAACTTAACAAGATTTGGTAAAATATATCAACTATGTCGAAAGGAAACACCGAACGCATCCGATCCGTTTGCAACAATCTCAACATCGACAGCAGTGGCTCGTTGTTGCCTTGGAGGCAACTAGGGGCTGCGGGAGCGCTGTGCCGCAGAAGAAAAGTATACACACTATATACAAGACCATCTGCGGCGTCATGCTGTTTTCGGTCGATGCCACGCATCGATCCATCGACTCGTGCGCGAGCCGTTACTACGTCCAAGTCGGACATGGAAGATCCTCGTGGATCGCCGGGCACATTCCTCCCGGCGTTCAGCAACGCGGCCCCCGTTCCTCTCTTGGTGGGGGCTACTGACCCACGGTATCTCGGGCCTGACGAGGGCTCCCAACCGCCGGTTCCTGCCGTCCGTGCCCGGCGAAAGCCACGTATCTGACACAACTCCGCCCAAACACATATCCGCACCAACTTGAACTGCTCGCATATCTCCAGGGATGGGCGCGTGATGGGACGAGGGTTGTGGATTGCATCCAATCGGGTTTTGCCTTTCGCTGCCGTTGCCTGTCAGGCGGTTAACCGCTGGTGCAGTGTCTGAGACTTTGCCGCGAAAAGGCCTCGGGCAACCCTCCTGCCCGCCCAGCGCCCCGAGAGTCGCTCCACCTTCCCCCATTGCCGTGCTCCGCGGGATGGCCGACAGGGGGCGAAAGGCGTTTCCAGTATGCTCACATCTGATAAACGAGGTGGGCAGGGATCCCCGCTTTGCAATTCCCGACGATCTGCGACGCGAGACCCATCGCGCTAGTCTCCGCCTCTCCGAAGCGTGCGCCGCGCGGCTCTCGCTGTTGCTTGACTGCGCATTGGGCCGCAAACGGTTTCCACAGAGGGCATCGGAACGCAAATGGCCCCCTACCCGGCCTGCAGACATCGCCTGGGATTCAGTTGGCGGAGCCAGCAGCGCCGTCCTTGTGCTGTTGCTTTCTGTGCGCCAAGAGTTGGCGGGCTGTGCTGGTCGCAGAGGTCCGTCGAGCATGCGCAGCGGGTGCACAGGGAAAAGCTCGCCAAAATTCGACCCAGCGTCGACACCAAGCCCCCAGACGAGCGCAGCCACGTGAGGAACGACAGGAAGAAGATGATGAGGAAGGCGGAGGAGCTGTGCGAAATCGACAACGTGAGTGGCGTCGCGCCCGGCAAAAAGTCCAGGGTTGCGTCAGGAGCGCGAAGGAAGGAATAGGAGTAACACTATTGACAGCGTAAGATGAACTCCCGACGTTCCCAGGGGGGAACCTGCGGAATGGGTTGGCTTCGAATTGCCTCAAAACGCCACGCGGTGTGGTCTGTTCTGTGGCGAGTGCTCCAGCACATCAGTAAAGCGTACGTCAGACCCGCACACAGGAGGGGCGAGTGTACCTTTTTCAGCGGCCGAGTGCAGTCCGAGGGCGTTGCGCTGCATGTCAGATATTAGAATGGCGTCCGACATCATTTATGAAGTTACCAAGGCAACAACCCGACGTAGTACGTTGATTCTTTCTGGGCACAACGAGGGTGGCGCATTGTGCCCGACTCCAGTACTTCGTATGTGGCAAATTCATAGAGTCAAGGCGGTAATATTACATTAATGTCAAATGTCTGGTGGAGCGTGGAGGCTACTGGGTAAATCGAGGGCCCCTATGAGTGGTCAATGGGCATTCCCCGCCCAAACCGCCTCTCAACTTTGAAATTTCCCTCCGTCCAATTGGCGGAAAGAAGTTGCACATTGCTATCGAATTCGACCGCCTTACCCTGCGAAAGCTGGGATTCTTAATTCAAATCTGTGTCTGGGAGTACGGGTGGACGTCTGTCTTCATTGTGAGACTTCTGCAACCCAATTTCTGGGAGCGGTGAGCGACAAGACAAGACGATGCAGCATCTCGCGGGTGCGAGAAATCCATCAGAATCAAACCAGATATTTGCGAATGGGAAAGCACATTTCCTATTCCGTTCGCCTCCAAGCCGATGCGCATTTCGCAAAAAACATATTGCTGTGCAAATACCGGACTCCGTCAATCGAGAGCTGGGTAATCAGAGCTAAGGGCAGTGCACTAGAAGGACAACGCACCAAATAAAACTGCATCAGAACCAAGCGCACTGAAGAAAATTCCCCGACTTTGATTCCTTATTTTGATCAGTTTGATCAATGCCGGGGCATGAACGCACGCGCAGCTTCTAAGCTTACTTACGTTGAATCGCTTCGTAGGAGAACCGCATCCTACTGGAGAAAATGAGCCGCATCGCCAATTCCGAAACCCCAGGCCGACTGAGGCCTTGGCAGGCACGCACTTCGCTAAACTACAGACAAGGCCTGTGCTACGACTCTGTGAGCAGCCAGACACACATCGACTGCTGGCAGCCCGCAAAGTCCTCGAGGTCCCCCAGTGGTGGTCGCAGCAAGTTTAAGGAGCGAGAGGAACATCTGCACCTGACGAGAGAGGTGAGGGACTCCCGCAAAGCTGCCCGCACGCGCCAAGTAACTCTTTGTTACAATGAGTGAATGCAACCATTAAAATCTCTTGGATTCTTTTGTTGCCTGCTGAATTGCAAATTTGCTCAGCCAGCTCCCAGCGTAAACGTGGTGTCAGCCCCACAACTGATTTTTTTTGAAGTCTTTTGCGGAAGCTGGAAACCAGCCCTCGTCCTGCATGGAAAATTGCAGTGGAAATGGAATTCGGGGCAACTGCAAATTGACGCCTTCAAAACTCATGAGTGCAACTTGAAATTGGTCAGCGCAACTACCATGTGCGTGTGTATTTGTGGACTGTACCACGTAGTTTCAGGAAACGTGAGTGGCTAAGTGGGCGCACATGGGCTGCAGCGGCGAATATGGGTGGAACTTTTGATGCACGGTGCCACATGATGTTCACTCACTATATTGTCTCAGTTCGTGGGTTTTGGTGCCATGACTTTATTCACATCTATAATTGTCGAAACGCGGCTTTATGCATTGCACGGTGACATCGAGCTCAGGGGGGAGTTGGTGGCTGCTGGATCAGCAATGGCTGGGTTTCCTGGCCTTTTCAGTAGACGCAACAATATCGGTAATAGTCGGCCATTTTGGACGCTGCGTATCCCTTGTGAGCAGAACATGAAGATTCACAACAAGATCCAGGCGATCAAGCCTTACTACAGCTCCGAAGCATGGGAGGAGCAGCACGAGGAGGACAGGCGCAGAGTGTCTCGCCTGTCCATGCACCGAGGGCACAGGTCGCTAGGCAGGGCCTCTTCAGTGGGGCGCCCCAGAGCCGGGTCGCCTATCCGCCCGAGCACCTGCCCAGCCCTCGTCAGATCTTCCTCCTCAAGAGAAATGTAAGATTTCACGTCACTGAGCAACTGGTTTGCAGGATGTCCAGCTCAGCATCGTATCTTCCGGAGCAATTGCTACAACTTTACGATACGAATGCATTGGGTTCCTCTGGCGTAGCTGCGCAGCCGCAGTGCTATGCGTTGATGGGAGACGTATTTGATCTAAATCAGCAGCTGGACGAATAAATCACGCTTCAGTTCACCATTTGAAGGACGCTACGGCGAGGCGCGCGAGAGACGGGAAATTGGCAAACGGGTGCGAAGGCAGCAGTCTGACACCCAAGTCGGCTGCACGCCGAGGCGATTCACTATCAAGGGGTCCCCGTACGGGTATCGCTGACACAATTTCTGCCTTTCTCATTGGCGCTATTGGCGTTATGATGAACCAAATGGCAACCCCGACAACAGGAGATTCCTGTATATTTGTGGCACAGCCACAAGCGAATTGTCAATTTAGAAGATTGAGTCACTTGAAACGGCAATTCGCAAACAGACTGCCTTGCAACTCCTTGAAGATATTAGACCTGAAATTGGCGAAGAAAAATGCCTTTAGTGCAATTCCGCATATACAGATGGCAACTGCTGGAAACTGTCCTGCCAATGGCAAAAATTCCCGTTCTCCGCTCTTTGCAACTGTTTCATATCACCAGGGAAAAAAGGGCCAAATGACACTTTTGCGAACACACATAAAACACGTTTCATCGAAGTTTTGCACGCTAAGAACACAAAAATAACACAAACCCGCAAACTTTGTACACGTTTGAACACGTGTTGTTTGGCACTTTTTTCCCTAGTGTATTGTGTTACTATAGAACCGATATCGCGTCATCCTAATCGTGCCATTTTCGTGTAATATCTTTCCCCAGAAAGGTGATGCACATTCGCGAAGAATTTCTGTGGGCCCAATTAAAACATGCCGTGAATTCGCAGGGGCAGCATGGAGGGTGAAGTGGATATGCCCCTCACGCTGGCGAGGCCAGCATCGTCGTATTTGGGTATGTCCGAAGGCGTGGGAAGGAGAGGAGGGTCGTCAGCTTTGGCGGCCTCACGACAGCGATCACCATACCTCCACCAGGGCACAGGGAGATTCAAAGATACCACTGGCAGGCGCTCGAACAGAATGGACCAGGGCCAGCTGTTCGGGGCAACCATGAATTAGGTCAGCGCCTGCGCGGCTGTGATCGCACAACGGCAAGGAATGGAAGCAAGTTCCAGGCATTTTCTTGCCTTTGGACGTCATTCGGACATTGTCCGAATTGACGCTGTTTTCGAAGTATTTTGCAAGATATGTGTAGGAATTGGACCCCATTGCTTGCCAGTTCTTGTTCGATATCAGAATAGCTTTGGCAGACTTGAATGCACACAAACGCAATCAAGATGCCGATTTCGCGGGACGGCAACTCACAACATACACAAATGAGAGTTCACAGTGCAACATGCAGTGGGGATACACATTCATATGGGAGTGTATAAAACCGCGGTGCCGTGTTGCGGCGCCCTCCAACACCCCCATCCCCACCTTTCCAGAGCATTGCCCCGTTTTCCACCTTCTTTACTTGGTTTTCGTACGAGCATGTGGCTGCACAAGTGGGAAAACACGGTGGCGCCGCGTCCAGCGACCGCACTGCCTTGATGCACAGAAACGGCGCCATGCTGGGTGCAGCCGAGGGGCCCGCAAACATCGATGTCTGCTGTGAAAACCCAGGACTCAGCCATCGGCGCCATCGGCGATCAGCGGAGGCGGGCGCCACAAGCGGCCTGAAAGCTACGTCTTCTGCACAAGACAAGAATGCACACAGCCCAACTCTGCTGATCGGTGCAAAGGGACGATTATTAGGGAAGTGCTGGAAGGGAGGTGGGGACCGAGGGCTTTAGAGCTGCGTTCTAACTGCAGCAGTTGTCTGTTCTCTTGGCTGGTGCGTGGCATGTGTGTGAGGCAGGTTGGCTAGCTTGGGATAGCAGTCTGGGGTGCGCATCAGAGCGCCAGGGCACCCGGGCCCAGAGCATGGAATGCCGAGCTGAAAGCGACCCAGTCATATGATACGGAAAGTTGACGAGGGTGTCAGAGCCAGAGGAGACGCATAGATCAGCGAATGATGTGGTGGATAGGACAGGCAGTGTGCACAGAGATGCCTGCCATTGGCGCGATTGTCAATCAGTCCTGAAATAGTTGTGGTGCATTGTCATAGCCTGGATGGTGATCTCCTAGTAATCCGGCTCAGGGCGTTGACGCCACGAAGAGCAGCCAGCCGAAAGGAATTCTGGCCCCATGAGGCAACCACCACAGTTGCAGCCTGCACTATGGACAGTGCCCACAGGTGATATGAGAGAACATCAATATTCTGACATGGGAATTGGCCCGCAGGGGCCCAGTGGGGGTCCAAATCCCATCGGATATATTCCCGCAAGACGCGAATTTCATGCAATACAAACCCATTTTTCACACCGAACGCCTTTTTGGCCTCCTACTCGTGCGCCACCAACAGCGGATACATTTATTCCACAGCCGCCAGTCCGACCAGCGGCGGCTGCCACACCACTGGCAAACGAATTCCTGCAGCAGCGGCACATCTATTTGCAGTGGATACTAGCACAGCGATGGGCACAATATTCTGCGCACCAAAGGTTCTTTGGTCAGATTGGAAATCCCACTGTTGGGCCTCTGCACCCCTGTCATGTTGGACAACCTCCCGTGCAAGCGTCACAACAATTATCACAGCGCCAATCGCCTGTATTGCAGCAATTGGCACAACATACAGATGACATTCCATGGGCAGCAAGTAAAGCACGGGAGCTGCTGGTGTCAGTGCACTGCCCTACCTTCATTGCTGTCTGGGGGGGAGGGGCGTGCACTGAAACCCCACAGGACCAATCACATGCCCTCATAGCCTGTGTCCACTCGACTCTCAAGTGACCATTCCTTGCTTCCCCTCCTTAGCATGGCCACGTAATATCTCCCTTGCCCCCATGGCACTTATGCACATGCAAATGCTCCAGTCATCTGTCCATTCAAGGCGGCTCTAGGTTCTCACCAGCGTGCCCCACAGGCCAGCAAACCACCCTCCAGCTCCCCCTCCCACCAACTCTGCACCCGCTGACTGGCACAATTCCTGGCCCAATGGAACTATCACCAACAGCCATGGATGGCAGAGAAAAATGAGTTTGTGTTCTCACCGCCGCCGCCGAAATAGGTACCATCCAATGACAGCACTTGATGCCACGCAGCACATCACGCCACCCAGAATGACTTGTTGCCATTCCTTCATCAGCTGGTCACGTGCCTCGGATATTACGGAGACAAGATACTCCCCTGCTGTCACAATCGTCTCGTCCTCTTCGATCCCCTCATCCTGGATGGACTTGGTGTAGGCCTCCAGGACCGACTTCAGCACTGTGAGGAGGCGGGACTGGGCCAGTGCCCTGCAAGCAGTTTTGAACATCGTGCTGCCATCTCGGGCAAGGGTGGCAAGAGCGAACAGCCCTGCCCACAGCACCTCGTCGTTGTCGGAGCCGAAGGCCTTGAGGGACTTAGAGACACGGCTGTGCGCGTTGGCCTCCAGCAAACGCTGCCGGATAGAGTCGTGCATCGCATCGTCACCCTAAGCATAGCAACCAAAGGCTTCAGATACGTTCAAGCATTGCGTGATTCCTTGCATGCAAACTGTGGAGATTCAATAGTAACATTAAATTCCATGTTGAACCACACTTTTGTGACTACAAGGTGGTCCACCTGGTGCTTAATGTTCCATAGTTGGAACCTGCTCAAGTTGCTAGAAAGCCTGCCACGTTGCCAAAAATAGCCTCGTTGCTTAAAAGGGCCAGACTGGGTAGAACGACAAGAGTTGCAACAGATCAACAGAACTACACACAACACAACCATGTGTTGCAGGATTCCTTGCGACTGGAGAGCAGATCCACAGAGTGCTGGTGCGCTGCAGTGGCCTGTCCTGTTGGTAAATCTTGGTAGGCATTCCTTCATTGCTGACTATTGCTGGCAGCGGGGTCATTCCACTTCCTCAGCGACAACACTACGGGGCTGCAAGTCTGTAGATTGTTCGAGCCTTGCACTGAGTCAAACTCGTAAAATGTGCAAGGAATTCATGAGCACTTGCGTGGCAGCACAGTAAACCCAACAAACTGCGTGCCCTTGGATTCAGCACGATCTGCACAGACACCCATGAAATGTTCATCGCTCATCATGCAGCTCTCCAGGGCCATAATTTACCATTTCGATGAAGGTTGCCAAAGGCCCAACACACATGCACACAATCATATCTTCACACAAATTCCAAGCAGCTGTGGCAGCATCTGCCCAATACTTTTGCACACACCTGTGCCATCACTCCCAGCACTACCAGGCCTTTGCACTGAATGTCTGCCTCAGTAAGATGGTTGTCAAGGGCCAGCAGCACATCAGACAGGACGAGCTGACACAGGTGTGCCTGCCAATGCAAAAGGTTATCAAGGGATGATCAGCTTTTGATTCTCTCTTGCAGCAAAATCCCAACCATTTCATTTGTGGACATGCGCACTGGACCTCTCAAGAATGCAAAGTGCAATATGCCAGCACAACATCTGCTGTCACATTACCTTTGAGCAAGCCTGCTAGATGCTGCCAACCAGCCGGAAGAAATATCTCTGCTTGTTGATACAGATGGGCTAGATTGTGCATGCATGCTATAAGCAACTGTAGCCTGTGGAGAACTCAGAGGCTCGTGCAATTTGATTGACAAATGAAAAACAGAGAATTGGATTCAGCGATGATCTGGTTCCAGAGGCTCTGCAGAGCTACATGGTGCACCATGGAGCAAGGTTTGCGATTTGCACAGCTGCGATTTGAACCATTCGGCTGGTTAGTCCTGCAGCTGTGTATCAAATCCAGCAACACACAGCAGCAGACAACAAATGACTGCACTTCTTGCGGAAGAGAGACAAAAACACTTCAGGTATAAGCAAATGCAGATGTGATGAGAGTGAAACATAGTACAAAACCACAAAGACAAACATCTGCCATACTTTGAACAACGAATCCGACTTTGACATATGCTATGAGCCATCAACACAGTATATCCTGGCACACCTGACCAAAGCATAGCCTACGCAGTGGTTCCTCATTAATCTGCAACCATCAAATGTGCAAACAAATGTAGAATGCAGCAGCTGCCAATGCAATCTTAGGCTCCAAACAATATACTTAACCCCTCCCTCAGAAGTCTGCAGGACAACTGTGTCGAATGACACATTTGAAGTTGCTGGAAAGGCAGCATATTCAGAGCTGCACTTGTTTACAGCCATCAAGGCAATTAGACACCTTAGAATTCGGTTACATTTTCCTGCCAGAAACAGTGCCCACAAGTGTATGCTCTGCAGATGATCAGCTCGAGAATAGTACAGCGCAAGCTCCAATGGTAGTGAAACAGGTGTAATAGAGTCATGCAAGACTGCATCAGCACCTGCATCATGGAGTTTTCGAGGGATAGTGGAATGAAGCACAGCAATGCACTGAGCTGCACCATAGGGTGGTCCCTGAACAGCCTCATTGCATCTGCCATTGCCTCCACTGCTCCGGCCTTCGCTAAATTCCACTGGTTCGCTTGGCATACCTCTCCTTCCCCGCGAACGAGTGACATCAAAGCAAGGCAGCAGTTGCACTGAATTCCTTCATTGTTTGGCTTTTGTCGCATAATCTGCAAAAACCAAAAGGATTCAACACTGGTGCAAAAAAAGCACAACCACCGTCCACAGTGCTGCATCTGCTGCAGTAGAATTTGAACATGGAAAAGCTGAAGGGAGTCCACACATGAAAATCACAGAAGCTGCACTGCAAATTCCACTAGTAGCACTCTCTTTGCCATCTTTCTGTGCATATGGTGCATCATCGCCTGCCTCTTTGTTGACAGACATGATATGCTCTCTGGCGAAAGAGTTGTTGCCAACAAAAGCCAGCCCACATATATCCTAGCCCAGGCAAACAAGTCCTTTTTCCTGATTTGAATGTTGGCAACCAGCACAGCCTTCTGCTGACCACACTTGCTGTGTGGGTACTGCACAAAGTGCACATGGGTGGTGTGTGGTGTGTGGACAGTCATGAAACAACAGGAACACTGCTTGACAACATCTACATTGTGTGGGGGTCCCATATACCCCATGTAACAAATGCAATCCAAGGAATGCATAGCTCTGCAGGGAGTTTTGGATGCATAATTGCCCATCATCGCCCTCAAGGTGTCATGCAGTAGCATGACACTGTCCTGCTTGCTTTTGCCATGCAAAAGCAACTGGACAACAGAGACTTTGCTGCTGCGCGGATCCCCTACCTTGATGATGAGGTCAATGCCACCAGTGTTGGCGACCTCTTCCCTGACTGAGTCATCGCTCCATGCAAGCCTGGCTAGCACCTCCAGGCAAACCAACTGATCGTCTACAGATGTGCTGGGAGAACCTAACCTCCGGAGGGTCACATCCACTTGCCGAGATTTCAGGCTGACAGCATCGACAGGAAGGTCGTCATCATTGAGAGGGCACAGTACAGACATTGTGTTGTCAGCTTCATCTGCAGCTACAAGAAAGAGAACATTCACCCTCCTGTAACATCGCATGCACTCACGCTGAACAGGAGCCAGATGCGCCTCACACCAACCCCATTTGCGCTGTTGCACACAGTGGTGAAGCAGTGATGCGGCAGGTGGCTTGTTTTATGCTGAGCTCTGGGCAGACCTCCACTTAGCAGCTGTAACCCAGAATGGCTGACATCGCCAACTGTCTATGGCACACAGAATTGCCTGCGCTGTGCTTTGAGAGGATAGCACAGGGAGGATAGAACAATTGCAGTTGGTAGGTCAGCAGCACAAATCTCAGCAAACACACCCCGTCACCTCAAATCCCAGGGTCTGAGGTCATACTTATTTGGTAGTACCACATATCTGTATCCAACATCTGGGAATGCCAAACCCTCAAACACTGGGCTACAATCTGCCCAACATATCACTGGCCACAGCTGTCAGCAGGTAGTGAACGTCCAAGAAAGAGCAGCCCTGATGATGTCCAAACACATATATCCTTTTGCATTTCATGCCTTCTCTGAATTCTGAATGAGTATCCGCTTCAAATTGAATTTGGGACAACGAAATTGCATTGGCATCACTTGGCAACAGTGTCAAATTTTACAAGGTAAGCCCCTGCACTTCCCAAGGCGGTGAAGGCATTGAATTCTGCATCAACGCTGGAAAAAGTGCCACTGGCTCCACATCACCTGGCAGGTGATTCGGCCACTTTTTCCTGGTATGCATGAAAATTGGAGTTTCATCCCATACCTGCAAGCCCTGATGCCCGTCCGCTCGCTTCAGCTTCTTGTCCAGCCAAATCCTCTTTGGACGCCTCCCGGGTACCCTTCTTCAATCTCAAAGACCGCTCCAAGTTGTCCACCAGGTTTCGCACAGTGTCATTCAACACAACCCGCTCTGGGTCTGGGCACCTGAGTGGGCACATGTGTGGTACCCCATTCTCCAACTGCGTGCCAAAATACTGCGACAAGCAGCAGGCACAGAAGTTGTGGCCGCAGGGCTCGATCGCCACACAACACCTCAGGGTTCCCAGGCAGATCTGGCACTGAAAGTCGTCCAGGGTGGACTGCTCGGCAGTGGTGTACCTGCTGGTGGTGGACCGGGACAGGGCTTGGGAGGGCTGTGGCCGGCCGCGTGGGGGGGTGAGTGGCGAGCTCGAGCCCACGGCTAGAACAACAGCAGCACAGCAATCATTTCACTGATGAGCAGCTGGAACTGGTACCCACCTGTCTTACATCCAACAACATAACTGTTCCTAGGAAGCTGGTGGCTTCATTGCCTCCCTTCCATTCTTTCGCATCGAGGCAATCAATGAATTCCACCATTACGAAGGGTGCGGTGTGCGCTGTAACTGGATAGAGAGGTGAGGTTTGCAGGGTAACGTACCCAAAGGGAGGGCAGTGGTGAAAGGATGCCTTTGCAGCTGGCAGAGTGTGAATATGCTGCAAGGAAATGCTGTTGAAAACTAGGAACACATTCTGCCCGTGACCATCTCTTGCACTTGTGAACTGTACCTGGGATCGCCTACCAGGTGCTACAGCGATGTTTGGCCACATTTTGACACCTTCGCTCAACAATGGATTTCTGCAGTATGCGGAAGCCCAGGGCTGCCAAGGTGATAGGAACCAAGCTATTGGATTCTGACTGAGAAAAAGCAACCAGTTTTACCTTCGCCACCGACCCATTGACCCTTGGATATGTCTGTATCTTGTGGATTCCCCTCATGGTACATGAAGTACTGCTCCACCAAAGGTGCAACAGACAGGACCAATGACATCCTGTCCCCATCCTTCAGTGGAATGCTCTTTCCCCGTCCGACCTTCTTGCCGTTGACAAAGGTTCCATTGCTGCTGCAGTCCTGATGGATGTTACGCATGGGGTCATTAGGGACAAACAGCCTCGATGCACAAGTTGGCAGGAATGCAGTGAAACGGGTGTTTTCTAACAAGCTGACAGGTTCTGTAGAACAAGGAAGTGACATGTAGAAGGGAGGAGCTCCAATGCCAAAAGCAGGCATGCACTTCCCACACATGCCATGATCAGCACTCTTTGGCAGTCATGGGCCCAACATCGCACTACAGGTGACCTGGCAGCCAAGGATATTGTTGTGACAAACGAACTGTGCAAATATTTGGGCACCCTAATAGCTACCAGTACCATCTCCACCGACAGGTAATTCTGCCAAAATGCTATCCTTCTGCTCACCTCAAGGATTGGGACCTTCTCCCCGTGGGCTAGTTGCTGGCTCACCAGGCAGTGGAGCCTGCTGACTCTCCCATCCGCAACCTCAACAAATGCCATGTGGTTTGCCATGGCCTCTGACATCCTGATAGGATGTCAAACAGTTAGTTTATGTTACAGAATGTGAGGCTTAGCCTGAGCCAGAGCACACCACTGCATCCTTGCACGGCAAAATGCCTGTTCCCTTGTCTATATGACTCCTGATGATAGCAACGACTATCACTAGGAGTCACGACCTGGTTCAGCCACTGTTCACTAGAATAGAAGCCAAACAGCTGGTCCAAGAATCTTCATTCCAGGGCTGCAGCTACTATCCATACAAGAATAATGGTTGCAGTGATACAGAGCAGGTGCCTTGCCTCAACAGGGTTAAAAAGCCATGCATGCTGTGACAGATGCCATTTCATGGATGCTGCGTGGCACGCCCAACTGTAAAATATTGCTACAAGAGGAATAGACTGTTGATTCAGCTGCTTTTCTGGTTGTAAATGCTTTACCTCTTGCTCATTCCCTGTGGAACATTGCCTGCATTCATGGCAGGCGACATGGTCTCCAAGGCCCTTAAGCGGGCCTCGAAGACCTCACGGCCCCTCCCAATGACCACTCCAGTACCCTTCAACACCACAAACGGCAACACCCTGGAGCCTGCAAAGGAAACAGCACCAATATCATCGCCAGCACTCCACATGTATGCCAGACAGGCACAAAAACGTCCAAGACTTTTGGCTTCCTGCAACAACACTACTCACAGGCAATTGAACAGCGTACACTCGCGGTTAGACAAATGTGGTCATCAAGGACTTCCACAGGGCACCACAATTAGTCCCAGAACCACAGCATGTCAGCGCTCTGGACAATGGTGAAGGATACAACAGCAGACTCGCTCTTCTTGCATCATTCCAATTGTGGAATCTACAAATTTCATCCACAATCCAGCCACCTGGCTCCAGCCAGCTCATTGCATCCTGAGGGACATGTATTCAAATGGCTTACGCACCTGGCTCCAGCCAGCCCCACACAGTGCTGGGTTCAGTCACACTCCGCAGTTTTGAGGACAGACTAGTCTGCAGGGGCTTGAGGCCCTCGATGGGTACCAGGTCCATCTCTTCCATGAGATCCAGGCTGCCTGACGTCCCGCGGCCAGAGGCCCCTGCTGACGCCTCCTGTTCCTTCTCCTCCACGGCCGCGACCAGTAACTGAGCAGCCTCTTGGATGTACACCTGTTTGTCGATTGCTGGGGCGACACCACTCATGCCCGAATCTTTAACCTGCTGCGCATCGTGGCAGGGATTTTGCTTCCGGAGTGGATGTGTGACCACATGTGTAACGCGACCGATCCCTCCCCAATGGAATATAAATCTCAGTCCCAAGCAGGCCCCTCAACACAAACTTCTTCCCAATGGGCGCAGCAGTGTTCACCACCATGCATGCATTATTGTCCAAGCTACTGAAAACAGCATGCTGTGCTTCAGAATCTGCAAATGTCGGTGACACCATGGCCGCAGTTCCACACTAGCCAAGCGCAAACAAAACATTGGAAGAGCACTGGCGTGCAGCGTGGCGAAATGTCATAGGAAATGGCGACCCATCCACACTCACGGCCTGTGCATACGCAGCCTCCTCGATCTTGCTGGCCAGCTCCCAGCACTCCGCAAACTCGATCCTCAGTCCAAATTTCGCTCCCTGCGCGCACAAAACCAAAACACGCTGAGCGGTCGACCGCCGCCCTACAGAGATCGACCTGCAGATCCCAGCCCATGCGTGCAGGGCCCGCACGAACACCATGTCTACCGCACAACGCCCACCTTCGAGAATCAAAACAGATCCCCACTCAAGAACACCTCCGCCGCGCCGGCCCCCCCTCCCTTGTCGCCCAACCATCCCGTCAGCAAGCCCAGTTGCGCCGAATCCATTGCCGATGCCTCAGCGCTCACGAAATGCCCCCCTCCCCTCCCTACGTTCGCCCTCCCTCACCAGCCACAAGCCTGCCCCGCCTCCAACAGCCATCCACATTGCCCCAACCCCGTTTCCAACCAACCCACCAACATGTGGAACATCAGCGCCGCTATGTTGTCGGCCATGCGCGCCACGAGGTCACCGCGCGCCGCGTCCGCCAGGCCGGCCGCCCGGGTGCCGGGGACGCTGGCCTCCCCCATTGCCACCTTTCACCGGGCCTGCCCGCCGCTGCCCCACACTGCCTCCACAGGCGGGCCCCAGAAAACCGCCAGGGGGGGGGGGAAACCGGCCCAGCCGCCGGCGATTGCTGCGCGAGGGCAGGGCCCGATCGGCCGGCAAGGGGGCCTTTCCAGTTCCACGCCGGGGGGGAGGGGGGGGATCACCGTGCGGCTCGAACGGCGCGATGACCAGCCCCCCTGTGGCCCTTTGGGCAAAAGATTGGCCCGCCTGAGGCCCTTCCGAAACACCGGTCGAGGGTGACGGAGAGAGGTGCCGGAAGCGGAGCGGTTCGCGGTTCGGCAGGGGTGGGCGCGGGCGGCGCTGGGCGGGCGCGGGCCGGCTACGCCTGGGCCAAGCCCTCGGCTGCAGAGAGCCGTGCACACTACTGCGCGAGCCGGGATTCAGGGGACCTGGTTTTGGGGCGAAACGGGCCACAGTACATTGCGCGGCGCAGTCGGGGCACCTGGTGGTTGGCTCAGTGGAGCAAGGGGGGGCGGCGCGACTCCCAAGAAGCTTCACTTGGTGGGCTTGGTGCGGATGGTCAGCGGCGTGTTGACCTGCGGGCGCGCCAGAAAAGGCTGTCGCTGAGTTGACTTGTGCTCCTGGGAGCGGCTCGCAGAGGCGCATGGAAGACTGGGTGTCCGGCGATGACGCCGCGGCTGCCGGGCCCTCTTCCCCGGGCAGCTGCGCCGCAGTTGAACGTCCAGAGATCGTGGGCTGCTCTTGGCCAAGAATGGAGGCGATTTCCGCGAGGCAGGGATCAAATTGCCTGAACTCCGGGAGAGTTGGCGCTTCCGATGGAATGGGGGACGAAGCGGCTGCCGAGGGCATGACATTGAGGGAGGGGCGCTCGAGGTTCTTCCGTCGCAGCAAGGCCAAACCACTTTCTGCTTCTGTCTCCGCTCCCCTTGCTTGCAGCGATGCTTCTTTCGCAGTATCGGCAGTCGCTTCTGTGGAACTAGCAACCGTCGGGTTCTAGATCTCATTGGCCGCCTATGATTCGCGCAGAACTTCGATTGTCAGTGAGCTGACCATGGGGAGCGCCTTTCTCCAGTAAAATATGCAGCTGACAATTTGACCGGGAAGGTAATACCGGGTTTTAGTCAGGGAGGTCATACCTCCCTGCCGGGATCAGCAAGGTTTCTAATTTTTAAGAAATGGTGGTCGAGGGGCGTGACTGGGCGGCCTTCAACTCCTGTGACCACTCCCTTGTTTCAAAAGAGTGGTACATCGACAGCTGGCCATGCCCATGAAGCAGTGGTTTTGACTGCTATTCCGTGAAGTTAATCCCCAAGCATACTTCCTTCAAGGGGCTTGAATGCACCGCAATTGCGTGAGACCTTCACTGAGACTTGGCGGCAGTATTGCAGATCGAGGTGGGCGGGGCACTTCAGCTTTGGCAGTTCATTCGTCACGCTGCCTCCACGGCATCTCCAGACAGGGTCAGGTCCAGCGCACGCTTGAAAACTCCACAATGTTCAGTTTCAGCATTTGAGCCGTTGCGACTTCTTTTGCCCAGGAAAAAACGCCCGGCGTGGCGAATATGGCACAGTTCCCCAGGTGGCGATTCAGCTTCATGCTTTTTCCGCGAGCTCTCTATGGGGACGATGCTGCTGGCGTCCTTTGCTGCTGTGTGCACCATCCTGCCAAATTCCGTACTGTTCGGGTCGCCAATTAATAGGGCTCATCGAGAAGTTGGTAAATTAATGATATCATTCAGCTGGCGACCCGTGAGGTCCAGATATGGTGCAGAGGGGATGTCGACAGCCTCGGCACCTTCGCCACACTGATGATCATCCAGTAGGTTGGCGCTCAATGAGGCAGAAACCCCCAAACGTCAATCAGGGATGCTCTATAATTTTCTCGCAATCCAAGCCCAATGCACTCAGAATGCACAGAGATGACTTGAGTGACAAAGAGAGACCATGGAAGCCTCACTACATGCCCAAAAACCCTAAAGCAATACAGTTGTGATGCCGGACGCAGCTTCAGTACATGGCAGCGCACGTCAAGGGCATACCGGCGTCAGACACGTTTGGAAAACACCGTGAAGTACTGAGAAGCACGCAGGTCGCTGTTGGGCACGTGCGTTTGCTTTGGCAAGGTATACAGCAGTGCATGACCGGGCGCATTGGTCGTAGAAAGGCCTGGCGAGTCGGGCTGCGTCGGTCTTTCCGAGCAATGCCCGTTAATCGAGCCGTGACGGCCGTGGGTGTCCATGGTGCTGCCGATGGGGGATGGCAGGCACATCGGCCGAATCGCCGATTGAGACGGATCGAGGTTGAAGCTGCGGGGTTTTTTTCTGGCGAACGGGCAGACCTTTCAACCTACGTGGTCGGCTGTGCGGCGGAGCGCCGTGAGTTTGAGCGAGCGTGGGCGCCGTGGATGTGCGGAACGGGAGGTCGCAGGGCTGATGCGAGAGGCATGCAATGTACTGCAACTGGATTTGTCATTCTGGCATGGTGCTGGAGAATTCTGGCATCCTGTGGTATGCAAGCTGCTCACAAGTGTGCTCCTAGGTCAGAGCAAGATGATTTGTCACGGAAGGCTGGGAGCCATCGGTCAGAAAAGTGGACTTGTGAAAGTTGATCGAGTCTGGATTTGAAAGGATCAATCAGTTGCAAGGCAAACTTGTTAAAGAAATCATTTGCGAGAGATTCCACCTCAAACGGATCTTTAGTGAGCAAGATATGGCATTTTATGTGCGATGGAGCCGTTTTGTATGGAGGGGTGTTGCCCACCGTGCGGCCTGCCATAGGGCGCTGTGGGACAGGGTCAGGAGGAGCGCGTGGAGGCGCCACGTGGTTGTTTGATGGGAATATGCCCCGTGGGGCATTACGTGGTTGCTGACCGCGGGGAGTGTGGCTGCCTGATGGGAATGTGGCCCTTGGGGCATCACGTGGCGGCTGATTGCGGGCAGTGGGGCGTACCGGGTTGAGTTGCGGTGAAACGACGGGCGTGGCAGAAAGATTCCGGGTATCAAAAGAGCATCTCTTAGGAATGCGGGGTATTTGCCAGAGCTTGGGGTGCTACAAGTACTGGGGACGCGACAAAAGCTGGGGAAACTCTGTTGCACTCG
>CAJHUC010002783.1:0-12673 GCA_905146915.1 Ostreobium quekettii
CTAATCCTCACATACCCCCGTTGCAACGCTCAGGTGGCCATAACTTCATTCCTTCGTCACCTTTACAGCACACGCGCAGCACCAGAATCGAATCTGTGCGGCGACCTGAAAGATTCGCAGGAACACTTGTTCACACCTACGGCTCCGCATGCCCTTTTCCCACGCTACAATGGACTGCTCGCAAACTTGGCTGTGACATCACAGCCACACTAGAAATCAGCCCAGTGGTACTTCTTGATTGAACTAAAGGACTGATACACTCACCAAAAGTCTCTAAAATTTGACTGCCAAATACATGTCCAGATTCTGATGATTCTGTGCACAGCAGGTTGCATCTCTATTGGGCTGTCAGATCTCACAGAACCACGTGAAACACACCTGTCTGGGGCGGAAAGATTGAAAAGAAATGACATTGCACCTCGCCTACCCTGCCCTGAATCGACTGTGCACCAATGAGCCTGAAATCCAGGTCAGCTTTGGCGATTTCGCCCACAACAGTCCCTAACAATCCAGACCTCTTTCCAACAAGCATCTTGAGAGTTCCTCAGTCACTCAGAACAGGATGCCAGAGCTCTGGCTCGCCAATGTCTTCATCACAGACTTGCAGCGATTTCACAATTGCCCAGTTGCACGATGACATTGATCACACAGATTGATCATCATCTCGTTTGAAACTTGGCAACGTAGTCATCAACCGTAGATTGCCTTGCAGACGATGCAGATTGTTGTAGCACGCATCAACACCTCTCTGGGGTCAGCTCCAGGTGAGCATCTTGGATGAAGAGGTTTGGCCGTCGTTGGCAAAGTCTTCCCGTCTGGGAAGGCGTTTGGGGCGTGCAATCTCAGCCCTGCAGCATCCCACTGGACGCCCACGGTGGCTGCCCCGTCTGCGAGTCGCAGCCAGCGCCGGTCCCACCGATTGCCAACGGTGCTCGCAGGCCCTCGATCCTGATCGCCGGTGCGAGCCAATCGACGCGCATTGCTGCAGCCGATCGGTGCAGATCCATCCTGCCGGCAGTGTTGCTTTGTCGGACGCAGTTTTTGAGCGAGAAAGCAGCTTCGTGAGCCAAGCGCGTGCATCCAGAGGGGTGGCGCGGAGCCCAGTGCGTCACGTCACTTGATGGGATGCAGGACCTCCGTGGCGTCGGTATCGCGTCCCATATCTTGGCAGAGTGGGCCGCACATCGAGATACCCATACGTCTCGCTGCGTTGTCGTCTCCGCATTCTCCTTTTATGCTGAAGTTCGTCCCTTTGGAGGAGACTAAGCCCTATTTTATACTTTTGTGGATTCTTGCGACAATCTAGCCAACCTTTGAGGCTCACGGTTCGCCAGCTTGACATTAATTTCATATCATGTGTTGGCTACCCGAATACTATTGGTAACGCACGGAGGAGAATTGGCACGGGCATCGGCTGGGCCACCTTTGGAAACGTTCTGTGCACCAGCGGGATAGCAAAGGAGTCCCATTTTAAGTTTCTCAGCGCACATTTAACGGAAGCCATTTGAGGTCGCACTTGATGTGCAGCAGCAATACCCGACAACAGCACGGGGGGAAAAAGAGTTTTGGACATCGAGTTGCAGGCTCAGCCGCAAGCAATCAGGGGTAACAGAAACGCAGGACTGCAGGTCGAAGGCGCGACTTCTGAACTGGTTGACAGCGATCGCAGATACGGATACGGCAGCGGGGATACCATACGGTAGCGGGGGTACGGATGGCCTGCCACTTGGCTTGGCTCTCGGTACCTTCTGCCAGACCAAAACCGCCTGAGCCGATTGCCATCGTCGTTCCTGACCCCCCCCTCCGCGCCCCTGCCACCCGCAGCACCATGAGCACCAAGGTCGTGACTCGCGGCGGCGCCAACGGACTCGGAAGCGATGAGCCTGAGGAGTGCAGCGAAGATCATCAAGCAGCCGGAACACGCGTCTCTGTTGCAGAGGACGTCAGTCCAGGTGAAAGACCGCGTCGACTGCGGGCTGGCGCCATTCTCGCCGTCACCACAGTCACGGTTGTCCGGCCTCCCTTTCGGAGAATTTGGGCTGCAGTTGGATCTCGCAATGCCTCGGGTTGAGCGGCTGTATGATCATTAATGCCAGCCGTTGCCCTCGGTTGGGAGACATCTGGGTATTGGAGCTGACCACACTCGCGGTGCCGCCGCTTTGCAGCTGCTGTTTTGGAGCGCGCCACTGCGGATGCCAAGCCACAGAGGCACACTCCCATCAGGTAAAGCCCTCACGGAAAGAGAGGGATTTATCGTGATGTTGTGGGTCTACGCCCCGCTGCTAAGGTCGTTCCTGGATGTTCGGAGGTTCCTGTTTTCGTCACAAAGCATCTTGTTCATTTCGCTGCAGACGCAACAAAAGGCCCAGGCAGGCATCAGCTAGTGACAAGGTAAGATAGGTACTTCGAGTTGCACTCCTCACTCGGCAATAATCTGTTGCAAGTATTACTTGTCCATTACCTACAGGACTGGAATTACAATATGCTTCCGACATAGAATGTGTGGATTCTATTTCCTGACGGGATATTGGTGCAGGGAGGGCATACACCATCATCCTATTACAACCTGAAGAGGCATGCCTGAGGCGAACGTGCCAGTCCAGCCACAGCAAGTTATGTTTCGTTTTGTTCACACGCTAGTCTCATTGGCTCACAAAAATCCTGTTTATTTCATAGCTAACTGTCTTGTCTATTTGCAGGATGCAGTCAGTTTAGAGGATGACAAGAAAGCTGTGGCCAACGGCAGTTCTGAGGCGATTGAAGATGGCGATGAACCCTCCAACAGGAAGAACAGAGAGGTGAACTGGCTTCGCAGGCTGTCTGTATGTTTCCCTGAGCAATTTGCTTACTGCTGCTGCGCTGTCACTGTTCCCCACTAGGCGCTCGTCCTCTTATCCTTTTGAACTGGACATGCACCAGCAACTTAGACAAGGACATCAGTTGCAGCACACAGGAGAGTGAGTAAGCAATATGGCTGCTACTCTTTCAGATATGCTCATCTCTTGGGTGGGAGACTGTCTTCAGCCGTCCATTCACATTCGTTTTCAGCTGGTGTTGCAAATGCTTTGTTAACACAAGGTCCAGCCATGCGTCAACTTTTTGCATGTCACCCATTGACGCACACATACAGTTAAACCCACCACAAAGCGTGAAGTGCAGAAATCTCTGCATTGATATTGAGAAATGTTATATCCTTCATGCATGCCACTGAATGATCTGTTTCAGCCAAGCTCCTGTTGAGGCAGATGAGCAACCTGAATCACTTGTTGTCCATTTGGTTCGGGGCACTGTGAGAACCTTGCTAGGCTTTACCTGCTGCCATATTCTGCAACAGTTATCACCATTGTGGCAGGTGGCCGGAGGTACAGCAGAGTGCCAAAGAGAAGGGGACAAGGTGAGGTCTTTCAGGCCCTTAGTTAAAGCCCCAAGGCAGGGACCTAAGCCATCTGCCAATGCTGAAGACTTGATGAAAGAGGTGGACAGCAATTGCTTGAAAAGGGTAGGTTCCAAGTGTACTGTGCATGTTGAACCAAGCAAAATGAAAAGGTGTTTGTGAAATAGGACGATGTAGAGCTGTATCCTTCTAACACATAGTAGTGGCTGAAATGCAATACCATGGTGCCAGGCCCGCAATTGAAGGCTCTAGTCTGGAGTCTTGTCATTCTGTGACGTTTCAACTCCAGATGATGCCAGCTAGGAGTCTCCCAGATTGTGAGCACTCAATCTGTTGATTGATTATTTCATCCTTAGGCGAAGTTATTCAGAATTTTGGCATTAGGCAACGGTGTGAACAACACTCTGCCAAATGTGTTGGAATTGAATTCATCGTCTTTGGCTTTCAATTCATGCTATGCAGTTTTTCTGTTGGATGTGTGGGTGGCCACTTGTTATGTGCACTGGCCGCTCTGCATCTGACATGGAATGTGCAGTATGTGTGGTGCAGTGACCAGACATCTCCTGCCATGTGTTGTGTAATGCAGCAGTGTCGCAACTTTCTCTCCCACACATCGATGGGTGCCATTGATGGTTCTGGAGTATGGCTTCAACAAAAAAAAAAACTAGTGGTCGTTTGTGGAGATGGCAGTTCGCATTTTGGCCGTCCCCAGTGGCATGCAATGGGAGAAAACCATGCGCCACCACACCTCTCGTCTTTGGTGTTTCTCAATGTATGATTCGTCATTTCAGTGGCAGTGTGTGCTGCGCAGACGGACAGCAGTGTTGTGCACATTCCCAAGAACTTCAAGCGCAGAACTTTTGCATACGCCTAATTCTCACCATTGTCTTAGTAGCTGATTGCTTTTTCGTGGGAGCATTGCAATTCAGGATTGCCAGTTCCTTGTGTTGCCGTGGTTTGTGTCTGTGTGGGTGGTGTGTGTTGGGGCACCTGGGCAGGGGCGGAAGACTGGAAACAATGAGATTGGTGGGGCTATTGCTTGCCTCCACAAAAAATCTCCATTGTAGCAAATGTTGACAGTGTCCAGATGCTCCTGGGCACCTACTCAACTCCTGATGTCTCCTGTTGGTTGCATGGAACATGGCTGCATGGGCACAGTTTTCCCGCAACATTGGATATCTTCTTGTCAGCTCTGCTGCCATAACTGCGCTCGCCCACTTGAGCCAACATGGAAGGCAACTTCAGCTCCCTCAGCTTTTTGCACCCTTCCTCGTCCTCCATGACATTAGTAACGCACTCGAGCACCATCATCTGAACCTGCTCGTCGGGGCACTGAAATTGGTTGAGCAAGTTGATGAGACCGTCGTTCCCCACAAGCGCTGTCTTCCCTTCTTTGGCGATGGTGATGCTGCCCAAGGCTGCCAGTGCTGCTCGTTTTAGTGGGATCGAATCGAATGCCAGAAGCAGCAGCAACCTGGGAATTGCCCCGGCTTCCACGGCCTCGACCTTGGTGTCCTTTCTTGCCACCAGCAAGTTCAGCAGGACTACTGCGCATTCTATCATCTCCTGTCCATGCTCCGAGTCCAGAATTCCAACCAGGATGGGGACGGCCCTGGCAGTTTCAATCAGCTGAGCAAGCGCCTCGCCCTCGTCGCGGGTCTGAGAGGAACACACAGACGCAGATACTCTGAAATGAGCAAACGATGACGCGTTTTTCCAATCATGCAGACAACCCCGGAGTAAGCGTCTGTTGCTTTGATGTACACAGTTCCTTCGGTTCGCAATAGTTGGTAACTTCTACAGCACTGTAAGTGCAAAGTGGCACGATTGGGGATGCCCCAGTGGAAAAGCAGATTATGTGGTATTGAAGTACCTGCCATCGCTGCCATCGCGGTGATCGCCATGAAAGGCGGGTGTTTCACCGGCAACACATGACTAGAATTACAGGGCAACTTCTGCCTTTCTTCCATGCGGAATGTCCGCACGGATTTGCACATCATTCGAAATGGTCATGACGACTGGGCAGCCGCTTTCAACAGGTGTTGCCCCACTTTGTTCGCGAGAAGGTGGCCCTAACTCGCACATCTGTGACTGTACAGCTCGTGCGAACCGGCGACTTTCCCTGTCGCTTAACGTCCTGATTTCGCTCAGGTTCCTTTGACCGATTTACCCATGCACTCAGCCAGTGCATGCAAAGTTTGCAAGCTGCTCTAATTCTACTGCTGATGCCTCCATTTCCTTGCCAAAATCTTTCCCGTCGTCAGCCTTGAATTCACCGCAGTCCTCCCCCAGTTCCTATGCACCATCTGCTTGATGCCGCCTCCTCTTCCTCTAATCGCTCAGCTCTTTATTGTCAAAACATCATGATCGGCACATTGCCGCTCGAACATGCACCTCACATTTTGCAACTTGTTTCCTGGCTGCAAGTTGTCGTTAGGCCCTCTCCCTCGCTGCTACCCTCCTCGCCAACAAGGACTCGCTTCCTAGACTACCAACCATTGGCGGTTGTTGTCTCACCGCCTCGACATCTAGCAGTTCCTTGGCTCACCACATCACTGTAGGTTCAAGTTCTGGAAACTCGACAGTGACCGAGGCCTTTGGGAATGGCGACCGCACGCCATGTGTGGATTTACATGCAACAGGCAAGATAGGCAAATTTTTGCATTGCTGCGTAGCGGCATGTCAACGCAGTGATGGTCTAGCGACCTCTCCCGCACCGGTGAAGTCGAAAAAGGAATCTGACGCGGGGTGCGTCAATCGTTGGCAGTCCCTAACAGTCGAAAGCATGTCGCATTCCAACCGGTCTTGCTGCACAATCAACTGCGCAGTGTCCCTTCCCAAATACCCCGTACGAGCTATCTCACCCTAGGGCAACATCTTCGAGTCCCTACGAACATAACCCCACTCAGATGTACACTTCCCAGGTGACCTACCCCAGTACGACTTTCGACTTCCTCTAATCTATTCCAAGAGTCCATTCAAGCGCCCGGCATCCCAGAATGGCTCGTTTAAAGTCCACTATCACTGCAAAAGTCATGTAAAATTATGAAGCCAAGCCAGGACTAAAACGCGCAGCGCTGTGTCGCAAATCCTCAACAATATCGGAAACAGTACATCTTTGTAGAAGTACTTTCAATCATCTAATTTCCAACTGTGCAACAGGCATTCTCAATATTCCCATGTGCACATGGAATCTCAATGCGACAGTCGTCGTATTGTCATTTTAAACATGCGGTCATTAAAGGTACAATATCTCGAGTATACTGAGAACTTTGTCAACAGTGATCATTATCACTGATTACTCCAATTTCCATGGAGTTTTCCACAAAATTCGGAGACGCCTGTACTGTTCTAGCCACAAATTCGAAGAGTCAGGCGACAATAAAAGTCAGACTACAGCTCACATGACTGTTAGAGGCCCCAATATCGCATCTAATCCTTTAATTGTTCTAATTATTTTGCATCCACCAATCATCAGCACCATCATAGCGCAGCTCCATGCTGCTGGCAAAGGCGTTTTGCTCCGTCCATGCCACCGGATCCGTTCAATGCTCAGCTCCAGATTTTGAGCATGAAAACAACACAACGCAACAAATCGCTGTGCAACACGAACTTCTGGGAGCTTTGCCGTAAGCATTATGAGGTGATCTGCATGGAGAACCAGCATTCTTCACTGCGCAGACGTCATTGACATTGCGGTACTTGTCGCTTGGACTGCTCCACCGTAACTTGATGTCCACACTGTCAAGGACCGCCCCAGGTTATTGCGGGCAAAGGAAAGTCAGAACCGTGCCGAATAACTTTTCTCAAGCTCGCGAAGCAGCGTCCATTCAGCGGCCTGCGTTTGTCAATCGGCAGGCGCGAACTTCTGGGCTTTTCACACGTCGGTTATCATTTTGACTTCTCACACCCCAGCGCTCCATCTTGAGGCTGCCGTGTCACGGCTTGCATCAATTTTCCCAGCCGTTTGCCACCAGCGCCTCCACTTCGATCAGCAGCCACGAGCGAGTTAGCTCTGGCATGCTACTTGCCCTTGCACCCATGCCTCCTCTTTGTCGATGTCCTGTCGCGACTGCTGCCTACGAACACTGAGGAGAACTGCACTGATGATCGCCTTGCTGGTCGGCCACCGCCAGAATCTATCAGTGTCGAGCTTGAGCCAGGTTCTCTGTGGCAGGCTGGCCCCTCCGGGCAGCGCCGCAATTAACACCACCTGCATTCCTTGCATGCGGAATTCCGGGGTCCGTTCAAGCAATCCCACGGACGTTGCGGATGCCGTTGCCGGGTGCCGTGGCAAGCAGATGGAACATTTGCCCCATGCCTCGACACGTACCAGGAAAATCCTGGAACTCAACCAGCTGATACAAAATACTGGGCGCCATAGAGAGACCATATTGATCAAGAAACGCGGATGCAACGCCCCCTATACTATACCTTAAAATTAATGCATCTGATCACCATCCCCTAAAGGCCATATTGATCAAGAAACGCGGATGCAACGCCCCCTATACTATACCTTAAAATTAATGCATCTGATCACCATCCCCTAAGCTGTATTTTGCCGCATGACGTAGTCCCCCCGTCCACCATTGATCCCTTTGCATGTGCCATCTTCCAAATGCAGGATATCTTGCGGCCACAAATAAGTAAACCTTCTTCCACTTCCAATTTATATAGGAGCTTGCGGCAAACCACCCGATGTAAACACAATGTGCAGATGTCTAGTGCGTACACAAGAGCACCTTGGACCATGCGAATAGTAACCGTGACCTTAAGATTCATCCTAAGCTGGCAATTCATTCTTTTTTTCAATGTTTGTGTCCATGTGGACCTGTATCCCATGAGCTTCGCAAGTGCTTTGGCGGTGGTTTCGCCCTCTGAAAGCAATTTTCGCAACATAAAACACACCCACGCTACTCGGAAACTGCCAAGAAATCTGAAAACACACGCCTTTCCTCTGAACTCGTCAAGAATTTCTGCAGCGAATTCTGACTTTTTGACCATCTCAAGTGAACTATTCATCCAAAAACATGTTGAGTGTTTTTGTTACGAATTTTAAACACATTCCTTCCCTGCTTTCAATGTTCACTGTGCTTGTATGTCTTGTCAGAGACGCTTAGTGGCCGTCCATGCGAACACTGTGCATGGCACTATTGGTGTAGTGCCATCCAATCAACCATCACATGTTTCACATTGGGAGTACTGAAAACCATATGAACGGATAAGGCACCGATGAGGACAGATAATACTTTCCAAAAATTCTGATTCTCGATGTAACCAAATGGCGACTGCAACGATATACACATGCCTACACATTTATATTTTAGTGCAGCGTTTCAGTTCTACATCGAATGCTAGTCTTCCATCAATCCACAGGCACCAAAATGTCGACATGTGCACAGGTTACAATTACCCTAAGGTTTCAGCGGCTTGTGCAGAGCCATGGTCACGGGCAGCAGAAAATTTCGATTCTGTGTGTCTCAGAATTTTCTTCGACTGTCAAGCAGCAATGAAACGCAGCTGTGGGATCCGGAAGCCCAGATGTCCTTTCCAAAAGGCTGCTTCCATTCATTTAGCAGCATGCAGTTGGTGCGCGTGGAGCGCACTGACATTAGAACCGTGACATTTGAACGATTTCTATCAACATTACAACCTATCTCCTTGAGGACATTCTTCCTGCGATTTCGTTGTGGGGTGCATTTTCTGGAAGTCGAGAAACAACAACACCAAGTGAGACAATCCATTCCAGAATTTTCAAGGCGATTGTGTCCTTTATGCCACTTGGCACCTAAGGACGAGATCCATTTTCTCTTCCACTGCAAAGCCTACGGCAACATCCGTCGAAGCCACTCTCGTATTTTTCGATGTCGCAATGCGAAAGTCCTTTTTGCTACCAGCTCGCCAGCTTGCGCAGACACTTCGTTTGATGTATTACCATCGATTATCGCTTCTAGGCTTCGAGAGTCCATAGAATCATATACTTCCAGTATATGAGAAGTATTTAGTTTGTATTTCTCATTATATTTCAATGAACCAATCACCGACTCTGCTTTGCGCAGGCAAAATAGGAAGCTGACGGCTACCTCATTGCCTTGTTCTGTAAATAATGATGATGATGACATTAGAGCCACCTTACCCTTGCGCAATAGATCAGGACTCTGAGCCCCAAAACTGCCCTCTCCTCGCTCTCTCCCGAAATCAGGGACACGATCTTGGGGAGGGCAAATCGCGCTGCAACCAACGCATCTCGTGTGCATGGATACATGGCGCCCTGCAACAGGCAGAGATAAGCCGCGTTGCGCACGGCATCATTTCGGTCGCTGAGCGTCTCCACCAGCGCCAAGAATGTGCCGAGGTGGGACATGTCGCGGCAGCCCCTTTCCCTCCTCGCCACCAATTCCAGCGCCCTCGCTGTCCTTTCCCGTATCACATCGTCTGGGTCCTGCAACACGAAACCCATGTGGGTTCTCGCTCCGTTTGGGCAAGACGCTCTTCTGCTTCACCTCCGCTTCTGGCTTTTGGAGCCCGACAAGTTTTCTCAAGCTGATGTAGCATTGCACTCAATCATTCGTCGAGAATCCAGGGGTCCTAAATTTCTCATCACCGGCTGCGGCTGAGCTATCAGACAAGGCTCTATCCGTTTCAACAAATTGAGGCCGTCGGAGTGACGCAAACACACACCCAACATATACGAAATTGCGGCACTTGAATGATTCACAGGGCAGTTACGCATTGTGCATCGCAGAATTGTAAGTTGGATAACTTCTCACCAGAAACAATGCACTGGTCAAAGCCATGAAGCAAGCGTAGTGAGCAATCTGCAAGTTTTGAGGGCACCAGCACCTTTAGAAGCTTGTTCAGGCACACCAACACACCAGCATCCAGGCACCTGATGTACTTCACTGGAAACCACAGAATCTCGCAGACGGCGAGGAGCGCCTTTCTGCATATGACATTGTTATCCGAAGATAATTGCGACACCTGCAGCGCCCACACCCTGACGATGCTCACTGTTGAATTCACACCTGAATTTCTCATAATGCATTTTTGTCACAGTGTTAAACAGCGAAGCCAATGATTGCACGTTGTCACGGCGACATCACATGATAGTGCGGCATGGTTTCGTCATATCTATTTTCCATATCATTGCTTCAACGGCACCTCGGAAGTATTATGGGGAATCAGCGCAAGTTGCTTCGCCTCTTCCGACTTTACAGGCAGTTCACCGATTTGAAATTTCAGCAGTCTCCTTTTCGATGCGAATCTGCGACCTCCCGTTGTATAATTGCTGCTTGAGCGTCTTCCGATCCACTTACATTTTGCAAGTACGGGTTGGTCCCGCAGCAGATCAGAAACAAGTACCCGACGAAGCCGAGACGACATACTACAGGGGGGACTCTGCGAGTTCCCAATTGTGCACTTACAAACTTCGTAAATGTCGTCCGCTCAAAACCCAGTGTGACCGCCGTAGCTGACTGAGGTTTTGGGTACTCTTTGACTTGAAATTTGCAGATGTGCCTAAGGTTAGCGTCGATCCTTTCCTTGTGTTGCACCATATTGCACCTGCAGAAGTTGCGGCTGCGAAGTTAGCGTCAACGTTTCAGCCTTGGAAGCACCGATGTAATGCCTATTTTTTGCTTGCTAAACGCGGACAGTCATATACTAACGTTCAGCTGGAACTGTATGATTAACAGCCAAATTCTTTGACACAACTGCTACAGTTTGTGCCCACCACATGGAAAGACGGCAGTGAAAATTTGAGTAATGTGCACTAGGACTGCCTTTGTTAAAAATTCCAGTAAAACCTTAGTTTGGATGGTATGCAAGCTGGACGTTGCATTGGTGGAACTAGTGCACCTGACACTATGCAGCGTCCTTGATTGCGCATTCTTGAGGGCAGTCTTCTGTAAGCGGTGGATTTCGACCCAGTTTGATTCAATTTGTTTAAAGTTTCAATGTGTCTGAAAGTAAGGGAAGATGCTATGTCGATTTTGGTGCGCTTGGCATCAGTTTGACGTTGAACTCAGAAACCCCTTCCCCTCTTTTCCTTAGCGCCAGTCTTTTAAGTCGCAGCCAGAATGACTCAGCAACATTACCTAACAGTGGCATTCAACTTTCACGCGTTTTCAAGGAAAAGACGATCAAAGTTGTGCTGATTTCAGTGGGTTAAAAATGAGATTCTAAATGCCATTATAGGTAAGACTGGCAGCCTCAATGGCTGCAAATTGATCCATTGTAAGTGTTCTTTGAAGATCGAACACTTGCAAGAGGATTAAAAACGTGCCAATGGCCGTTCACCGCTTGTCAGTGGCGCTTTTGGGCACCTTCCCTCCTTACGTCGATTTTGTGACAATTGCTTAATCTCTTAGCGTCACAGGTCGCCCCCCCCCCTCCCGAGAGTCAGTTTGACGCTAAGCGTACCAAATTCAACACATTGTCTTCCCTAGCTTGGAGCTGTACGCACCGTTGGAGGTTGACATTTGTCCAGGCGAATCAGAAAGATTTCGACAAGAAATAGGACTAGGGGCTTAAACCATGGGAGGAGAGGGCCGGCAGTGGTCAAACGCTGCAAGGCATTCGCCCCGTTCAATGCTCCCTCATTCGCCCGCACATCAACATCCAAGCAAGGGCATTGAAATGATCCTTGGCTGCCAGAATTGGAGGTTGCAATCTAGATGGCAACTGATGTTCGCATTCCTTGCAGCAGTAGAATGTTGTCACTGGGATCCTTTCACGGCATCTCCTTTGGCCGCAGTTGTCGCTTGTTGGTCACCAAACCAAATTCGACACTGGGATGTTATGCGAAGAATGGTCGCTGGCATGCAGATGTTCTTGCAACACAGTTCCTTTTGGAGCAGAAACCGATGCAGCAACGTTCGCTGTCAGTTCCAATATTGCGAGTATCTTGTTCCGATATGACCAAGGGTCAACGAAATTGCGGCCACGCTTAATCATCACCTGGGCGCGGTCGTTTCCTTGTTGTGCTTCAATGGTTAAAAAGGGGACATTCTAATCAATGTGTATTTGGCGAAAGGGAACTGACGGCTAGTCTCTCGTTATCACAAGCAGCATTTTCTTTGCCCAAAGTGCATTTTTTCTGACCCTCAATACAATGTGCCATTCAAGTTACCTCGCTATTCCCGTGTTCGCGGCAGTGGCGACGGCTACCTGACGTCCTCCTGGCTTTGACATTTAATGCTTCCTGAGTTTGGTACACCCTGGCCTGTTTTTAAGGCCTCATGCAATCCGCCAATTGACCTTGGAACTGAGTCACTGCCA
>CAJHUC010002784.1:0-26214 GCA_905146915.1 Ostreobium quekettii
CATTCTCTGCCGAGGGAATGTACTCCGACTCCAGGAGAATCCGGCGCGTAGTACACACCGCCTTCAACTGACGTAAGGGCCTCAAGAGACTGGTGGCCCTGGTAGTCATGGAAAGGAGACAGTGCAGAACCACCTGGTTGTCCACCAACAAACGACCCCGCCGGGAAGTCGTCCCGGAATACCGGTGAGGAAAGAAACTGAGCAGGGCCAAGTGTACGGCCTGCATTTCACGAACATTAATATGAATAAGCTCCCGATCAAAAAATCCCCTTGCAAGCATGGGCTCCGCCTGGCCCAAAGACTGAAACGTCGCCCCCCAACCCGTAAGACTTGCATCCGTGGCAAGTGTGCCCAGAAAGGGCAGCGAACCCGGGTGAAGAGCCCGGCCGGCAAGGCGCGAAATGTTTGTCCATGCCAAAAGGTCCAGGCGGGCTTGGGGGGTCAAACGAAGGCGATCCCGCCACGATCGTTTCCCTCGTAATAACTCATACAGACTCATCAAGAAAAAGCGGGCCAGCGGAAAGGCCAAATACAACGAAATGGCAGACCCACAGAATTGAGCCAAATGTCGCGCCACTACCCCGCCCGATTGAAGAAGGGCACGAGCCCGGGAGGCAATCGCAGCGGCCTTGTTCGGAGGCACCAGAAATTGGCACCGGGTAGTGTCAATGAGCACACCCAAATGGGTCTTCCGTTGCACCGGATCCCACTGGCATTTGGAATGTTTGAACTCAATCCCAAGAGCCTGAAAAACTCGCTGGACCAAAAGGGACCATTCCCGCAAACGAACCGGATCAGACATGGCCGCAATGAAATCATCCAAATATGCCAAAATCAACACGGGCACCTCCCGCGAGTACTTTAGGTAGTACTGGAAGATGGAGTCATTACCCGCTAAGTAGCCAAATCGAAAACGAGTTCCAGCCCGTGCACATACCGCAGGGGTCCTTAAGAAACGGACCACAACGAGCATGACATGAGTGAAATAAAAGGGGCCAAGGAGAGGCCAAACGGCAGCGCCCGATAGGCGAAAACTTCACCACCCATCCGAAAGAGCAAGAAATGCTCCTGATCGGCGCGCATCCGAACATGATGGTAGGCATTCTTGACGTCAAAGCCCACCAGAAAGTCGTTCTTTTTCAAAAGAAAACCGAAATCCTTCAAGCGCTCATAACGGAGACCGACCTTCTTGAGGTGGCGATTGATCCGTCAAAGGTCGATGACCAAACGGTACTTGGTCTGCCCGTTCTCCGCCGGCTTGGCCACCAAAAAGGCGCGTGAAATCCGGGCGTTGGAAGAAGGCTCCGTCCGGATGATCGCCCCTGTCCGAAGGTACTCGTCGCGCAGCTCCCGCCAAGCTTGCCATTTCGCCGGAGTCCTGAGCGGGTACTCGCCTTGATCGAAAGGGGGCGGGGGGCCCCCTGGGCCCCACTGGAGCGGCGCCCCCGTATGGATCCATCAAAGCACACTGGAGGGGGCGCCAATGCGTCGCCAGGCCGCAAGACGGCCCTGGAGGTGGGCGTAGGGCGGGGCCTCTAGGCGGTCGGCTTGGGAGGCGCAGATGGGGCGCCAGACGTCTTGGGTTTGGGGCGCTGATGCTTGGCGCCGGAGGAAGGACCGCCGGGGGGCGAGGCCGCAGGAGGTTGGCGATTGAGCTACGCTTGATGTTGAGCCGCCGCGGATTTCGTCGTCAACTTGAGCTGCTGATTGAGGACCTCCTTGCGGATGTGTTCGAGGGGCTCGTCAATCAAGGGGTCCTAGAACTGGCGATGCACCGCGCCCAATCGCACGTTGGTCTGGAGCGCTTTCCACAGCCCGTCGAGAGAGGTTCCCTTCTGCTCACCGTGGACCTGTTGAAGACGGATCAGGTTCTGAAGGCGCGACGTGATGGTCACTTGGGCGTGGACGTACGGCAGAAGGGCCTCCCGGAACCCCAGCGGGAAGGCCGGGTGCGCCACGAAGTCGATCAGCGCGGCAGTGAGGTCGAACTGCCATGCGACGTAGGGGGCCCGGTTCTGGTACTCCTGGAAGTAACCGGAGTTGGCGCCCAGAGCTTGCGCGAGCTGCCCGCCTTCGGAGGTGCGGCGGACGTCGAACCACTCGGGGAAGCGTACTCCCAGAGGTCGGACCACCGGGTTGGTTACCGCTTGCGGTAGGAGCCGGGGGTCGGACAGCCAGACTTCGTCAAGGGAAGCCGTAGGCGGACCGTCGTTGAACCGAACCGCTTGGTCGTGCAGCCACTGCTCGGCCGGAGAACGGTTCATAGAAAGGACTCGGCCGTAGCTGGAGAGACAAGGCACTCGGTGCCTGCGGGTTGTGCCAACGCAGTGGCGCGAAGCGAAACAAGATAAGGAGGGGGACCGAGGGGCTGCCTAAATAGCCGCCCTCCGCCGCCCCGCCAAAGCCCGCCAAACTCGAGGGCGCCCTCGCGGGCGGCACCTCGGAATACCGTACTTTGACTGACCCACTGTACTAGGGGTGGCCAGAAATCCCAAGGGCCGGGGTTGAGTAAACCCCAGGTTCAAACTGCACCGTTTGAATCGCCGGTGCAGCCCACCCATCGTCGCCCTTGGCAGAAACCCATTAACAGGATAGTTAACTTCATTTCTACAAACGCCGTGATTGTGAGGTTCGCAGATTTCTTGGTCTCCAATCCGGAGCTGCTGTCCTCATAAGGCCATCAAAACCACGGTGGCGATCAAGGATCGAGCGGTACAGAACCCGGTTTCGTGCTCTTCCTCCTTTGGTAGGGACGGTGTCGACCTGCCACCAAGACGGCAGCAACAGATATCCACTCACAAGGGTTCAAAGTACTGCCCTGTGGCCGGTACTTATCCATTGTCCACAAAAATTTGGCACCACATAGTAAATGTGTAGGCAGTACTTTGGTCCAATTTTGATAGAAAAATAACAAGTTCGTGATATAAATATAGACCCTTTAACAAACTGTTTCATTTATTTCCGGACGGAGGAAGTATGAAACAAGCATGAAAGCCAGTTTTTGACGTGTCCCCTTCCCTGTCTCGCCGGGTGTTCTCCCCTTGCTGTCTTTTGAGGTGCGCACACCAGCGTTGCAGTCACAAATACGTTCTAATGATCCCCCAGTGGCATGAATTCCGTGGAATTGTTGAGTTGTGCTCACGACATGTGTTAAGCACGTCCAGTTCAACCTTGGATTCAATACTCGTTCAAGGTACAGCTTCTCAGCCTGTCGAAGCCATGAAACGGAGGAGAATTCTGGCCCAGTTGTGATGCTGTGAAATTAAAGCATCAGCGCATTCATGTGACAGGATACCGGCGCGAGAAACTGTGCAGATTCACTATGACCGAAAAACCGTCAATTCCTAGCAGCTTTGGTAGGAGCCTGAGTTTGCTTCTCCGTGCTTATGCTCGTCAGCTTGGAGCTCCATTTTCTCTCAAGCACATGTTGCTGTCGCGCAGTTTTCAATGAGGTGTAAGAAGAATGCTGCTCAGTCGATAACGGGACGACGCTCTGTTTCTGCCTTGCCGGTCTCCTTCAAACCCCCCCCCGCCCCCCCCTCCCCCACCCACCACCTTACCCCACCCCACCCGTGTTCCCCACACGACAAGACATTACACTCACAAAGTATGGTGTCCATCACCTCACTAATACAAGACCCGATTGACAACCCACTTGACAAGTGCCTTCGCTTCGCATAGCACTCAATGCCACCCTGATGTTGATTCAGCCCTGAGTCAGCTCCCCTTTCCCGTACTCGTCTCCCTCTCCATCCCGCAGCGAACCGAAAATCACTCTATTAGGGTGGCCGGGTGGGTGCGAAACAAGATAAGGGGGGCGCCAAAGGTCACGCCCAAAATAGCCGATCTCACTTGCCGCCAAACTTCCCGCCAAGCCCAAGGGCCAGCTTGACCGGTCCCCTTGTCTACGCCCAAGTTACAAGGTTCACCCGGCGGCCCTTGGATCTGATGGTCAGTACTGACCCCAGGTACAGGGATTGACAGAAACCGACCGGTTGATGGCCCTGAAGTGACCCAGAGAGGCAGACCGGCCCAGACTGCCGGGTGCGCCCACCCAACGTCGTCTTTGGCAGAAACTCATTAACAGGATAGTAAATTATATTTCAGCCACAAAATCGGGGGGTTGCCACGCCTCCACTAGCAAAAAAAAGGACCACATAACACTTTTAAAAACACACATAAACACACTTCATCAAAGTTCTGCACGCTAAGAACACAAAAATAATCCAAACACATAAAGTTTGTACACGTTTGAGCACGTGTTATTTGGCCCTTGTTCTCCTAGTGCTCTGACACTCCGTCATGCCCATGAGCCTCCACGTCGCGAAAGAGATGCCGCAGCACAGCAGCCAACGCCGAGTAACTAATTCATGTGTCGAGATGGAGCACCGAGCATTCCTCGTCAAGCAGACATGTTCATTTATGGCCTTCTAGAAGCGGTCTGCCTATGAGAGATCCAAAAGCATTGTTGTATTCGCCTCGCATGTTGTGTCATGAGAAAGTACATAACAACGCTGCTGATGGATTCGCCCCAAGGGCTGGGCAGCGTTGATGTTTTGAATCTGAAGCTAATTTCAGGGGGCCACCTCAAATCGTGACCTTTGATTTCTGGCCACTTACTACCTTGGCTTTGCCGAATTCTAAGGCTTTCGAAGGGGCCCGTTGGCAGTTTGGCGCCCTCGAAATTCGCCAGTATTCGAGGCCTGAGTGCTGGTTGCTGCTTGAACTTCCCCCTGGTTACCAACTCCATCTTGCTTCGCATCCGCCCTACCCACTCGGGTAGAGTGAGTTTTTGTTATTCTGAGATGGGTGGAGGCAACTGAATGCGCGATCAGGGGCCTGACTCAGGATGATTCACGCAGAAGATGAACATTAACTTTTGGAGAACGAAAGGGCACAATCAAGTGGAAAACGCGGATACCTTTTGGTGATGGACATCCAGAGGGGTTGTAAGGATCTTGTCACGTACGAATTTGTCAAAGAGAGCGACAAGGCGGGAATGAAAGCCTCTAGTGAGCTCAATTTTGTCGTGCACAACTGTAGCATACCTGTGGCCTTCCATGCAGTAGAATCGCAGGCAATGATGTACATGAAGACAACTCGAATTATGCAAAGTATATGTACCCCGATTGATTGCTGGTCGCTGTGCGTCGACGCCAGTGTGTGCGTGAAAACTCCTCAAGGATTGGGGAATCAGAAAACTGGCTGCACGAGCAACTGGATGTTCCAAAACTTGCAAGGTTTGGAATCCAAGCAACGAGCTTGCAACGAGCGGGCTTGTTGTAATCCGACGAGCGCCTGGTGATGAACGCCTTCGATGGGACATTGGTGGCCATGCCGTGAGCCAGGGGCATGGATCTCCCAGTTCCCGAGTTCAGGGGCGCTGCAGGGCGCCAGTACACCAGCGGCCGTGTGTTAGTCACGTGGGGCGCAAAGAGGCCTGTTTGCGTGAGGCATCCGTCACATCAACAGGGGTGCAAGAGTTGGGCGCGTTGGACTGAACCCCAGCGGCCCGTGATTCATGCGGATCGGTGATGGCATCGGGGATGCGTCATGGCCCCTGACCTGCGGGACAAAGACACAAGGGGTGCACGCAGCGGGGCGCACCGAGGCAAGGGCGAGGGAAGAAGTCTGAGTCGCAGAAGTAGATATCCTCGGGTCCCTTTCCCCGGCAGGTCGCCGCCATGAAGACCGCCCAGGCCCTCGTCTTGGCCGTCGCGCTGCTGGCGGCTGCGGGTTTTGCGTCAGGTGCGCAAGCGACGCCTCTCACGCGACCAGGGGACAAATTGATAGCCTCCTCGAGACCTAGAGCCGACTTTGGAACATTTCAAGCGTGGCCAGGCGCCCACCGCGCATCGCCCATCCCCCCCCCCACACACACACACATGGCGGGCCCGCCTTTCGCGCTGGCGCGCATGTGCAACCTCCGAGCTCTCCATCACACTTGTGCTGCATCCTGCAACGTCGATGAATGGGGCGCCGTCGATCGGGCGCGGCCTGCCGAATCCAGCGGTCGGCAGAGAGGAGGCAGAGCGTGTGGGAACCCTTCCGCTGCTGTGCATGTAAACTGTGCGGTTGTATGCGCAGTTGAGTTTGGACACTGTGGCGCTGCAGCCACTGAGCGCCCCCCGCCGCGCCGCGTCTTCGCTGTTGGCGCCCGCGTCGGCCCCTCTTGGCAGACACGCAGGCTTGCAGTATGGCAGAGATGGGCGCTCGCTTGCGCGCAGCGCAACTGCAAGCGCAAGCACTCACGTGCACGGATGCAGCGCGGCGGCATGCAAGATTTGGCCCATGTGGAGCACCGACGGGCGGTTGTAGGGACGGTAGATCGCATGGCAGCAGCCGACGGTCGTCGACTCTGTCGGTGGGCGTTCTTCGGCGACTTTGTTACGCCTGACGGTGCACGGATGGGCTGCTGTGGGCCCTAGTTCGGCAAGCGGCGCCCGCACTCGTAAAACCCACTCACGTTGCTGGCGATGGGAAAGGTGGCCACGTTGCCGTTGATGCGACAGCGCCGCGCTGAAGCCATGTGCCTTTGCTCTGGGCGCACCCAGCGCTATTGGGCCCGGGAGTAGTTTGAAGGGTAGGCAACGTTGACTTGACGTTGAGTGGGGTGCGCGATTGGAGGGCGATGCGACAGCAGCTGTCATTGGGAATGGGTGGGGTGGCGGGGAAGAGCGGACACTGGGAGAAGAATGCACGTGCATCGCTGGCAGGATACCATGAATATAGTCGGTTTTTGATTACTTTCGTCGGTGCCGGCGGCGATGACAATGCATTGCCATCTGTTTTTCAATTTGCTGATTGTCTCCAGACTCACGAGCGAAACGGGAGGAAGGATGATTTTCATATGCGCTCTTGAACAGCAATAGTGTGTCCATTGCCTTCATTTTTGGTGCACCAAGTCCTGGTAGTTTCGGCGGTGGCCTTCTCCCCCCACAAATACCCCTTTGCTGCCCGCGGGAAACGATGTCTTCCACGTGCACTGTTTTGTTCTAAACGGCGCACACTCACTGTTCCTTTGGTTCGTGCACAGCGATCCGGACATCTCGAAGGCTGCATGAGGTCACCGTCGTCTCCAACCTGGACCCTCTTGACAGTGAGTGACTGAAACATATTACACCTCCCTGTGTCGCATTGAAGTCACGAAATGCACTGAATCATTCAGCGATTTTCTTGGAGGCAAGTCCTGGCGCCTTCTCTTCAGAGTTTGGGTGCCGTTTTATTGCTCATGGGGGCCGGATGCTCCTTCTACGTTGACCTGTTCTGGTTGCGGTGCTGTGCGATGAGCGCTCCCAGCAACAACTGTGCCTGTATTCCATTATTTGCGACTCAAGGACGGGTGCCTTTTAATGAGCATGTTCCACAGTTTGATGCCTTGATGATGACTTGCATATAATACATAATAGCCCGTATTCAGCTCTTCGCGTGGACGTGCATGACCTGAGATGAGTGGCATCCAATTTCCGTCTTTGGGCATAATGCTTCGGAGCCATTCAGTCTAGCTTGCTCTTCTCCGTTGAACTGTGAATTAGCTGTGCAAAAGTCAGTAGCTTTAACGACTGTGTTCCTTATCCTTTGTGTTTTGTTGCTTTACAGCATACGACGTCGTGGAGGTGAGTGACTTCAACCGAGCAAATTCTCCAAATCGCACTGCGGCGCCACTTCCTGTGTAACAGATCCGCATGGTTCTGGTGCCTTTGTTGTGTTGCACTGAGCAGCATCATGCAAGTGAAGAATGAAAGAATCGAGATGCAAGTGCCATTGGGGTTACCAGAAGATTGTTCTAATTACCGAAGTTAAAGAAAGACGTCGCAGGAGTCTATGAATATTCGTGTTCGAATAGATGCATTTACGGATGAACTTCAGCATGCTCGACGCAAAGAGACATCTGGTGGGCCATGGATCACCAAACATGAGAGGCAAAGCGCGCCACCAGCTGATTGCCCATTCCGGTGATTTGGGGTGTCCCAGAGTTGCGCCGCTCGCCTCACTTTGGCTCACTCGGTGTGTTTGATTTGAGAAAGGTGCATTTGTGTTCAGGACTCTGGTCGCACTTTCGTCAGGGTTGTTGACAGCCCGTTTTTCGGCAAGGCGGCAGAGGCCGATGGGACGGTGTTCGGAAGGGTCTTCGGTTCCGTTGCCCAAATGATCCAGGTGAGTCTATTTGGAGCCTGTTTTGTATGCCCAATGGCAGTTTTGACGTTTGCGTTTGTATTCTACCTTATGATTTAATGGAACGCAAATCACGAATGTGACTGAGTTGGCGCAGCTCATGTTTCTGTCTCATCAATTTTGCCACGCATTACGGTGCCTGTGATTCTATTTGCCTTTTGTTGGCAGCAGTTGAAATCCGCATGGGTTATGAATGACTTCAACAATCCACACTGAATTTTGCGCCGGATGAGAAACCGGGGTTTTCACTGCTTAAACAAGCAATATACATTGACTATCTTTGCTGTGAATATTCGCTCGAAAGCAAGTACTCTCTTCTGGAGGGACTAGAAGTTTGAGCAAACTGGCCAACAGCAGTGCAGAATGCGCATTGATGAACACCGTTTCTTCTGACTTCAAGATGTGTTTATGATCACCGTATGAAAGCGCAGTATGATGCAATGTATGCCTGATAAATAGTGGAATTTAGGCGTATTGTATACTGTGCCGTGATGCGCGTGCAACGGAAAATATACTACAAATACGCTCAAAATGGCAATTCATCACTGATTGCGTAATGTTTATTCGAGTATTTGAAGGCTACCTCGACAATCATTGCACGAGATCCAAAAGGAATTTGCAAAACAAATTACCAAACAAGGCGTTCTAATTTCTCTTTCGAGCCGTTTGCCCGCAATGGCCAAACGTAGTTTGTCGATTCTGGCACTGAGCGTTTGTTTTGCGGTCTTCTCTAGAGTGCCATCGCGGGTACCGCCACGGTTGGGGAGGTCATCATCAAGAACAACGGGAGGTAAATGGGAAGGAGATACATTACCTTCAGGCCCTCGGTCTGGCCGTCGACGACTCACCGAAGGTCTCCGAGACGGGGCATCCAATGTCGATAGCTATTAATGGATGTGGGTGCCCAGGGGGGAAGCGGAGCAATGGGCCAGACAACTTCTTGCCTGTCTTCAGCGGTTCGGCAATCTTGGAAGTGGCTTTGGTCTTCAAGAGGATGGGTTAGTAAATAATTGGATATCTCATCAACTTTGTCTGGGAGCTCACGTAAGGGATCACGGCCCACATGTCCCTCTGCCGCGATGCTCAGCGGGGCTGTTGTCGTTGTGAAGAATGCAGGGCTTCTCGCGGCGACTGGGCTTGTAATGCGTCCATGCTGTTTGCAAATGACCAGAAGCGGCGGGCGTGGCAAGGCATCGCGAGTCTTTCAATAAGAGGGCGGGCGCTGCGTGCAAATTTTCCTAGATGGCAATGAACACTGAAGCACGTTGTACTGAAGATATCCGCTCTCTTTGTGGACGCCAATTTCAACAATCCAAACATTTAGGCAGCTTTCAAACCATCGCTGTGCACGTGAGGTACTCTTCGCCTTTTGGAAATCAGGCTCCAAGAGTGCTCCGATCGTGAACTTGGCCGATTTTCGGATATCTGATCTCCATCTGGATGGTGAAATCCACGGTGGGGATCGACGATCGACTGGTAATAAATACGGTTGCTTCCTCTCGCCTTGTCTCAGGGACGGGTCCGACCTGCAGTCTAGACGATGGCAGCGGATATCCATTTCTTGATGTGCAACGCCAAGCGCAAGACCATCCTCTTCGGGGTCGGTTTTGGGGTCCCCAGGCCCGACTTGCGATTCTGCGACAGTTCCGCCCCAATCATGCGGATTCCAAATACTGTCATTTGCGCAGTACCGTATTTACCCGGTATTGGTAGGCGTGCATTGGACCACCAACCTGAGCGGTGGATACAAATGGCGGGTCATGGATACAAACGTAATTGGACCCCTGATCCAAGGAGTAGACAAAAGAAATTTTGAAAACCAGGCCGTGAAATGCCTAAAGCCGGGCTTCAAACAATGCAAGATGTAGTGCTCAGGCAGCAACAGCACCAAGTCAAAGTCACAAAAAAATCCACAGACACAACACCATTGAAAGTTGTCAGGCTCTTCATGGGATCCGGTGTCCTGGGCTTAGCGCTGCGCTAGGTGGGGGTGGCTGGTGACCAGCAGTGCTTCGCTGGAACGCTCGAGGCGCGTTTGCCTCCGCGATGCAAAGAACAAGGACCGACATAGGCCTCGACATGCCGTGGCGCCGCGTCGCGATGATGGGCTTGGTCCCCGGGGCTTTCCTGGGCTGATACCGGCTGGGATGGCTGAGGGCATCTGTGGTTGGGCTTGTGGCCTGGTAGCCAATCTGGTGTGCGAATTGGGAAGGGCCCCTGCTTTCGCTGCGTTTTGCGGTCTGTTTAGCAAAGGTGGGGTCTCGCAACGGCGGTCGCCCCACCAGTGCCGTCGCCTGGCCATTCCTGTCGCAGGGCCTTTGGGCGCCCTTGGCAGGGGCCACGCCGGAACCTGCTCTGACCGGCCTGGGAGCAGGTTGACTCAATCCAGCAACCAGGGCGGCTTTGATTTCTCAACCGCTTCTTTGATTGGGCGTCGCAGCATCAGTCGTCGCCCGGCGATCCTACACTGAAAGTCCCAATGAAAGCTAGTCGCCCACGCAGCCTTTAGCAGGCGTCCTTCCAAATTCTCCCTCGGCGGCAATCACCCTGGCCATATTGGCCCCGTGGATGCGCGAATCGCAGGTAATGCGGTTTGGCCTAAACAGGGCGACGTGGTCCAACAACAGCCGCCGACGTCCCTTGCCACCACCCGCGCCTTGCTCTCTTTTATGTTGAGGTTTGGGGGTGGTTACTAATACCGGTTCATGAATGCTAACGTGGTTTTACTCCCCAAAGATGCGATTCGACACTAATATGGGGTGGATACTAATACCGGGCAAGTACCGTTTTTAATATTATGATTTGAAAATTTGGCCAGAGCATCACACGTGAATTTCAGATGCTTCCCGAATTCGCCAAGAGAACAGATAAGTTAGCGGTAAAAATCTGGCATCTCGAAAAAACGCGCTTATTTATGTCCAGTCAGAAGAAGTAATATTCAATGCGACGACGAAGACGAGTCCTTTATTTCGGAGAAATTGTTTTCTGCAGTTTCAGATGATAATTATGGGATCCTCCAAACTGATTCTTTTCGTCCTCATCATCAACATTACGATCTGGATGAGAATGCAAGAGGGGATGACTGCACCACACTCGGATGCCCCTTGTATAGCATATCTCTGTTTTTCACACAAGGTGCACCCACCTCATCTAAAACAGATGTTAGCCGCTTCGCCGATTAAATAATAATGAAAGAGCTTATCACATTGCCCGCATGTCCAGAGATTCCAGGAAGTGGTCCCCGGAGACCACGCATACATGGCATGTGAAGAGGCCCCACATCCTAGGAGGCTAAAATGACGGGTTTAATTAAGGGAGCGTCGCTCCACTCGGGGTGTAAATTGAGCCTTGTCCAAGTGAAGTGCATGTATGCATAGACGTATAAACATGTATTGCAAATGCGTCCCGAGATTCAGCAAAATGTGTGCGACATTTTTCTGTATATTCGATTTTACCTTGCAGTGCACTTAGGCCTACATCATAGAAGGATATGACGTTATCTGAAAACGTTGGGAATGGGGAGTTTGTGTCAATAGAACACGGCGGTATATGCAAGGTCCTTTCGTGGGTCAGGCGAGAGCCACGAGCCAGATTCGTGCCTGGTGGATTCGCGATGTTGCAAGTCCAGAGGCACATTTTGTCTGCGAATTTTGCAATTTTCATGTATGCATTTCAATTGAAAATGCATCATCCGCAGGGTGCACATTCTGCTGTTAGTGGAAGCAAAGAGCACTCATAATCGTTGAAAACGGCAAACTGTCGTTCGCACTCGCAAGGAACTTCTGCAATGACACCAATTTCACAGGAACTCAAATACAATAGTCAGATGACTTGAGCCAGCTTCAGCCATATCACTACTGAAAGTCGTGTATTTCATCGTGGTACTCGTTCAAGCGACCATATACTGAGCTCTGACTTTACTTAGCTTAATTGCTCACATAAGTGCTCCAAGCTTGTTCTCCATCAGTCCATAATACTCTGTTTGCACACCGCTGGGTGCGGTCTCACAGCAAGTTATACTGATCACTTTCTAGTGCAATCGTTTCAGAAAGCAACATACTATGTTCAAGGCATGATTGATATGTTTATTCCCACCTTCCAAAGCTTATGACATTGCGTAATTGAACTTTGGTGATGATTCCGAATATGGCAGACATTCATGCACCACAGTAAAGCAACACCAAATGCAAGTATCCGTGGTTCGATTGTGGCACTTCGACGAGGGATGGGGGACGGAAATGTCAACGTCGCAAAGGGGCTGACCGCAGACATATCAGCGCTGTGCAGGTTGCGGGAAAGCTTCCCAATGCAACGTGTGACTTGCTTCCCTTGTTGGGAAATGGATATTGCCACGTGCAAGAGACGGGCCATCAAAGTGAAGGGAAGTGAAGGGAATTCGAAGTGAAGGGAGTGACGTTGCGAACGCCAGGATCGAGGCAGCGATTGCAAAATCAGCAGTGTCAGTCAGACTCCATTTTTGTGGTCCCAAAGGCCGCCGTACGCTCGTACAAAAATCCGCACACTGAATTTCAACGATGTACGAGGCCGCATCGGCGGCGCCCGTCCAATGGCAGGCGCACACAACGCAGTGCTTTGTGGTCGCCTGATCTACAGAGCGCGCTGCCGCGGCGATTCGGAGCATAACGAAACCGATTCTGCCAATCAGGCGTTCCGTGCACCATGAACGGATCGAGGAGCGATATCACTCCTAACCGCAGAAGCCCCTTGGATTGACAGCAACGGGGCGCGCCAAAAGCATGCTACCGATGCCGCTGCCGCCTCAAGGAGGCGCGATCGAGGGAAGCTCCCAAGCGGAGGCCGGCACAGCTCCGCTCCCCAAAGATAGAGATCCTTGTCGTCCAATACGTATCGGATGTATACATCGGCACGAAGAATGCCGCCTGCGCCTTTTCTTCGCCGCCGCCTTGGCCTCCTTGGCGAAGGGCGTTGGATCGGGTACGGCAATCGACACCGCGCCTCTGACGTCATGGCGCTCGATGACGTTACCCAGTGATGTGGTCATTTGCATCGCGGTTGCATTTCTGGGTGGTCACAGTACGAGGAGGGACCGCGACAGAAACTGGGATCGACCGCCGCGCCCCGTTCCCAACTGGAGATTCTCCATTTTGCGAGCCGCAACCCTGAAAGGAAATCACCAAGCTTGTTGCCGGCAGCCTGTGGAGCGAGCGTTGGAGGGCGCTGGAGCAGATGCGGCGCGCTAACCACCCAGCGAATGTTGTGATTGCAGATTTACAGCGGGCAGAACCTCTCCGGCAGGCACACTACAATCGCTGCCCACAGCGGCAAACGGAAGCTTCCATCGTCAATGGACCAGGAACTCCAGCTTTGGACCGCCCTTTCCTATCTTCCCTATGTACTTTCTCGCTGATATTCCTTGCTCGCATGGATTGTGGTGTCACGGAAACGGCGAATGCTCAGCCTCGAGATTGATCCTCTCTCCTGGGCACCGCAGTTTCCAGTCAAGGACCCTTCATGCATCAAGGGTATGTACATGTCTGGACCTACCCCTCATGCGACATAACGGCCTGTGGGGCGGCTTTACGCTTCGTGAGCGTTGGAGGTTCATCGGACCAAGGCGTACTCATGATTATGCCTTGATCTTGCGACATTAAAATAATCGGCAACACGCTAGAAAGCCCTGTGAGTGTGGAGCCGCCTTGAAATTCTGAAGCCAGTTATGGCCCCATTACTCAGCAATGAAAAGTTCGCGATGGCGCGCACTTGAGGCGGTTTACAGATTCGCATGTGTGGGCGCGCTTCCGCGTGCATTTTGACTATTCCTGCTGCCCATTATACGGTGCAAATGCCGCTCCCTGTCATGCCTTCTGTCCCTGCCAACACAGCAACATTGCCCAGAGACACTTCCTATCCGTCGATGTGTAACCTTGTTCTTGCAGCCGCTGCAGGGGAGTTCCCGAGCGGCAAGGAGGGACTCACAGGTGAGCGCAGGGGTAAGGCGCAATATCAAGAATTTGGCACCCGTGCTGCGGGTGTCTGTTGAACATGCGTGCTGTGCGCCTATCCTTTTCATGCGAGGTGAGTCTCCTCCAGCTCTCGATACATGGTACGTGGTACATGGCGCATGTTATGTGATGCACTAGCCACTGCATACGGTAATTTGCTGCCCACGCAATTGCAGCCTGACGCCGTTCCTTGCAACCTGGCCTCGCCTTTAAAGGCGAAACAATTAACAGGTACGACTTGCAATTCGTAACAATGGCCAGAATCTTCAAAATCTTTTACAGCATGCAGTGAGAGCCATGTGGACATTCGATATTGCCGTTCTTTTTGCGCTTATTACATGATAAAAGACTTATCGAATGACATAATCACTCCGATTTGGCATGTGCGGCCCCAGAAAGGTATATTCTTTCGGTCAACGGAGTATCCAGCCAAGAGCAGATCGATGTGTTAGACATCTGTATTTTCGAAGATTCGACGTTTGTTGCACAGGGGGTATGATCACATCCTACGCTGCAAAATGTTCCACTGAAACCCGTTCCCATTCTGCGACAGTGAATGGATTTTACATTCCATTATCAAGAAACCATTGGCCTGGACAAAAGAATGTATGGCCATCAACGTGGGGACTAAGGTGGATTTCAACGAGACACTTGATCTTCCGTCACATAAAATCTCACGATATTTGAATTTGCCAAACTTTGAATACATTCACGAAGGCCACTAATCAAGGCGTAATGCAAATTACATCCTTCATGTAAATTAATTGAAGGCGAAAGAAAAACAACCCTGGCACCTTCAGGAAAATATTTGGAACTTTTTTAAGCATTTGGAGTGAACTAGTCTAGTCCATTTGCAAATTGCTTGAAATATGATATTCAAGGGCTACATCACTTGCCATCCCATATGGTATGTTATGCATAGTAGCGCCATTGGATTGTACTTTGAATAGCGATTAACTACACTTCACGGGGACACTCTAGTACTTTCAATTAACTGCAATTGGTCAATACGCAAATCTGCCCCTCATGATAGACTGATCGAACAATCATCCCATGACATGCGATAGAATGAACCACTGTTTAGAAGACACTGCGCACCGCACACAGCCACCGCGACACTGGCGTGTGCGCATCAATGACGGACAGATAATGCAGCGGTGCCTGCCGATGCGGCGTCGCCCCTCGCGCAGATCTGCACAAATCTATTTGACCCGCAGCCGCAACCGATTGACTGGTCAGGGTTCACAAAAGCCGCGTAGAGGAAATTTCATTGCGGCCATCAATGTCTCCACCTGCGGCTCGCCTTTGCTTAAAAGACGGCAGACAGCTACAACATCAATGGAGGAAGCTCCAGTATCAGGGTGGTCAGCGCGAATCTGACGGCCCACCGAGAGCAACGAGCCACGTGGAACCTCCTTACTACAGCGTGTGGCGCGCAGTGTGCGACGGGTGCATTTGCCCACGGCGTCCCATTTGCCTCATTTGTCACATCATCGCCATCCGAGCCAGGGCACGTGGCGATCATGAGATCGCGCAAGCAGCATACAACGACAACGCGTCCACAAACGGGACTTGAAAGGCAGCGTATGTGTCCCACAGCGGCCGCGCCGAGCGCGGGGTAGCTAAGGAATTGTGAGGGAAGGCCCAGGCGAAGAACGGCGCGGTGCTTGGTGGCTGCGCCCCTTTCGCCATGAAGACCGCCGGCGTTGTCCTCATCGCCGCGCTCATGGCGGTCGTCATCGCAGACGTCTCCTCAGGTTGGAGTACCCTGCCGCGGGGAGCGAAATTTCACCTGTCGATGGCCCGCTGAATTTTGGTCCGTGGCGCCGTTGCGATCCGCCCAGCCACATGCATGGGCACACGCCGTTACAGCCACGCGGGTAAGCGGCTATTCCCATTGCTTTTGAGGTCATAGCTTGCATTCTATGATCCGCTTGTGCGGCCGCCGTCTTCCAAAACCCACCGGTGGCCTGTCAGCAAACGGGAAGCGCCCCATACTGCCAACCGATTCGAGTCCCGCGTCGCATTGGCCATCGAGGCTGCGGCGCCGCAGGGCGGCTCCACGTGCCCGTATCTAACTCCGACGTCTGGGGCGCGTTCCGAATTCCAAATCCTGTGGGACTCCCGCCCCGGCCCCTCTGTCGATTCGTGGGTCTGTCGGGGAGCGGCCGCGCCCGGCTCCACGACCACCGCGATGGCTGCATGTGGAGCAGGGCGGGGGAGGGGGCCTTACAACGAGCAGACCACCGCGATGCGTGTGTGCAGTGCATTCACGAAGCACCGAAGATTGTTCCCGCCAACCGCCCCGTTGCTCGTGCTTATTGGCACCGCGGCCCCCCCCCCTCCCCCGCCTCCCCCGCAGGCAGCAAAACAAGCGCGCAATGTCGTCCGCCAGGGGCCTGGCTTTGTGAGTGTAGGCAATTGCAGGCCCAAGACGAGTGCAGATACGGACGCAGCCCCGCAGCAAAGCAAGTTTTCAGACCTCGCGGACCGTCAGCGCGTGGGCGTAGGCAGGATCGAGGACATGGGAATGGCAGACGGGTCCCGGCTATGTCTACCGGCGTTCGTCGATGAGGTTGTCACGTGCTCGAAATTGTCGCGTTGTGGCGGACGATGGTCGGGCAGCGGGTGATGCGACGCAGGGGGGCTGCTAACCGCGTGCTGTTTGCGGCCGGCGACATGACGTCGAGTGGAGTGGCGAAGGGCGCGATCGGACAGCGATGCGACAGCTGCTGCAATGCACCCCCAGCCCACGTGCATCGTACGATTCTTTGGCCTTGCCACATGGTGATTGAATATGCTGGCGCCCGTATCTACGGGTTGACAGTGGGTGAGGGGCGGCACGTGTTTAATTTGGAAGGGGCAGAGCAGCCCGCATTTTGGAAAAATGCATGTACATCGTTCACCCGTACCACACACATGCGCACGCGCACGGGTTGATTGAATCAAACCCAAATCAACCCAAATTGTATCAACTTGATTCGCGCCACTCGTGAGAGCAGCTAGCACAACCCCCCTTCCCCTCGTTCCCCTCCCGGGCGTGCGGCAAGGTCCCGGTGCTCTGTTGTGCACGCTCGTCCCCATTGAAGGGGCTGCAGTGCAACAACATCCATTTTTCACAATGCCTCTCCGCACAGACGCCCAAAGAAGACTGGGAATATGAAGACATTCAAACGTGCAATTGGGTGGCAAAGGCGTGTGCATCACCTAGGAAGTGCAGAGGGTGTGTTTTGTTATCAGGGACACGCGTGACATTGCGCTGACTCCCCCCTCCCCCTATTCCACCCCACCCCATCCCATCCCCCGGAGGCCCCTGTCCCCGGCATTCATGTGCGTGCACCGCTGCGTTCCAAGTTGCCCCCACTCACTGTTCCTTTGGTCCGTGCGCAGCTCTCCCAACCTCTCGAAGACTGCACGCGTACGTCGTCACCTCCAACCTGCGACCCTTCGACAGTGAGTGACTGAAATGCTTTGACCCCGTCTCAGTTGGGTTGTGTTTAAAGAAATGCATCATTGTACGCAATTCCTGTTGCGCATGCACAACTATCCACGTGACTTACTGGCCCGGAGGGAGGTCTGGGAGCTGCATGAAATGGAGAAGACGTGCGTCTTTTACTTCTTTGGTGGGACACGCAGCTGCCCGTCATTGCGGCTTACTTTGGTTGTTGGTTGTGAGATGAACACGTGGATCAAGCACAGCATCTGCTTTAATTATGTTCGATTGGGCAAAAGTGTAGATTCGCGTGCCTTTGGTCGAACGTACTCCACATTCTTCGATCCACGATCGCTAGCTCTGTGTGAAATTTGTGTGAGCAATGCAGAAAGTAGTCCACTTTGCGCCGCGAGTTCCGTGTCGCCAAACTGCGGCAGAACTTCGTGTCCAGGTCTTCGCAGATGAGTGGAAAATCTGATATGTGAATCACTGAATTTCTGACCAGGGCTCTGCATTTCAACGGTGCCCAGATGCACTTGCTCTGCTCCATCGAACCAGGCAATTCTTTGTTCAAAAGCAGCGCCATTGTGTGCATGGTTGATTATTGTGTGTATTTTGTTTGCTTGCAGCGTATGACGTGGTAGAGGTGAGTGGAGCTGACAATGCGGCAGTCTCTGCACCGCACTGGGGAATCCGCTTCCCATATAACAGATACTCGTGGTGCGGGACGCCTGTTGAGCTGCACAAACAACACCATTCACGGGGAATGGATAAGGTCGAGAGATTAGCGCATTGTAATGTGCCAATACCATCTGGATATAGCGTAACATGAATAATGAATTCACAACGAAATCCACCAGCGCTCACGGGGAAACGCGTGAAATTTGCGAGTACGTTTTAATACGTTTCGGATAAAGAAACTACGCATCATCGAAAAATCGCTAATTGTCGCCTGCCCCAGTGCCACGCCTTCTAACTGAAGCATTTCGTCATGTAGCTCACAGTAATAATTGCTGCCCCGTCTGGCATCTGCTGCGTTTGAATTTGCGAGGCGTTGTCGTGCCCAGGTCTCTGGTCGCACTTTCGTCAGGGCTGTTGACAGCCCATTGATCGAAGACGAGAAAGGGGAAAGTGGTACGGTCTTTGGTGGCATCGTGAAGAACGTTGCCACAGCGATCAAGGTGCGCTTCGCTATGATGCTCAAGGTCGTGAGGAATAAATGTATGATCTGTGTAACCCATGGCGATGTTGATGCTTACGTTTTACCCTGACGCCTGTGCATGAGCTAGGAGCAAAATATCTTAGGGGGCGCATAGGAATGGAGGGCAGCACCTGAATATTGGAGTCATCGCTTCCGCCGTTCATTGTAGTCAATGCGATTACAAGTTTACATATTACTCAAATCCATAAAAGATCCGAACTAATCTACAGTTTATACGACGCATTACGTACACGAAAAACCGAGGACGTGCATTCCATTATGGCGCACATTAAATCCGGAAGCATGCTTATCGTTGTTTCATCAAATTCAAATAAAATATACGTGGGGTTAAAATTTAAACCCCGGCTGCTTGGATTTCTGCTTCGAACGCCATTGATCAGCAGGTTTTATCTTCAATGCACCGATGCGCTGTATGCACCGCAGTGAAACCACATCTCATGCCAGTTATGCGTGATGCGGCAGTGTCGCGAAAATGAATGATATACTATGGTGCGAGGTCTACACAGCCTGGATGAATTTCAATTTGAAAATTCGATCTCTGTGCGCCCATTATGTAATTGGATTCATATTGACACTGCTTCGGTGCACCAGGTAACGCATATGAGGTGCTCCATTCAGGACTTTCATGTTTCCCGGCCCTATGCTCAACCGTGCTCCAACGATTCTGACACTGCGGTTTTCGATGGCGGCGCATTCCAGGGGGCCTTTATAGGTGCAGGCGAGATTGGCGAAGCTGCCGCCAAGGAGTAGGGGACGTGAAACGACATCAGGCTGCGCTCCAGAGGCCATGCAGAGATTAGCGACACCTTCACGATGATGGTCTGCCTGTCATCGAGTTCTCGAGGATCGTCGCGCGAGGGCGTCATGTCGCTATCTATCCATGCATCTATCCATATGAGCGGTGAAGAGAGAAATGGAATACTGCGTTGAAAACAGCCTTAACTTGCTTCGCCTTATGGGTGAAATTGAAATGGGATTTGCTCTGTGGCAAAAAGGGGTCGGAAATAATGGGTGACATCAAATTGCCGCGGAATTCGTGAGAGGGGAATCCCCGCACGTGCGTCTCATTGAATCGAAGTTGTGGACAGCGTACCCTACGAAGAGTGGAGAATATGCGACGAAATTACAGTGGACGTGCCTGAATGGCATCCATTGCATTGGAAGGAGATAGGCCTTTTCAAAGGCAAACAAGGATTCGCCTTGTTCCCTGACAATGTCGCTGGCGGTGCTATGCATCATATCTTAGGTGATGCTAGATACCATTTTGTTCCTTTTTTGTGAAGATTTAACTGTTTTGAGGAGTCTCATTCCGACGCTCTCAGTACTTCTGCATCGAAAATGCCCCTACTGCTTAGATATACTGTATATTATATAATAGTATTCTGTTTAGCTTTGGGAAACTCACGACCCTGGCGATTCTGTACTTTAGACATCGCCACGAATGAAGAGCGTGCGAATATCGCATGCACTTATATAACAACAACGTTGTGCTTCAGGTTTTAGTATTGATGAATTAGCTTCCGGGGACCTTAAAAAATGCACCCATTCGCACGAGTTGCCCTTCAGGCCTTTCGCTTTGGACGACACCAACGTACGCACGTCCTTCGAGTGGCCGAAATGCAGGTACTCCGGAGCCAACACCACAGTCATCCGCCTCTCGCATTTGAGAAACGTTGGGGAATGCAGGACTTAAGACCCTGTTTATTCAACACGAATAGCTCGCTGTGCATTGCATGGCATTGGTAAACAAGACATACGTGCTCCAAGCAGAAAACTGGAAGAGAAGTCCCTCCCAAGCACATGAATGAGCCTGAGCTGTTGAAATTCCAGCGGAGGGGGTCCTGTCTTTGGCAGCCATCAGTTTCGTGGCCTATCCGCCCTGAGTTCGGAGCCTAAAATGCTGCAGTTTGTTCAGATATGTGAGGAAAACCATTCTGGCGCTGGAGTAGGAAGGTTTGGTGGATACACCAGTCTCCATGATACTTCGTGCGACATGACCATTTGTAGTTCAGCGGGGATTTCCAGTTCATGCACAAATATTTCAGCTGCGATACTCAGCAATTTGCTACCGAAATGAAATAGTGAATTGTCACTGCAAGAGACGTACCAAGTCACCCGCACCCCAGGGAAACACATGCTGTCCAGTACCTAAGTAGTGAAGAAGATCCGCTACGTGGCCATCCTTCCATCCATGTGCTGAGCGACGATCGACGTGAATCCACGACTTGTCCCACCGTTGAGGCGATCCGTCGTCGCCTGATTTCATGACGTGGCACGTCATGGCTGCGGTGATCAACGATTCTCATCGACAACCGACGTGTAATCTAGACTGACAAGGACTGAGATGGGTGGGTCGAGCCATTTGGCTTCACTGATCAGCCTCGTTCACTTCCGAATACTAGATAGGAAAAGCGGGCGCATACATACCGCAGATAGCGCCAAAAACGCACCGCCAAAGGGAGGTGGGGAGCTTGGGCGACGCTGGCAACATGGCGTCAAGTGCCTGGATTGAGCCACCTACGAAACCAGGCGCCTCGCTCCCGCAGCACCTGTCCGTGGAAATGGACAGCAAAATGTAGAACAGTGTGGGGGTTTCTGGCTCCGTTAACACGTATCATTAGCAGGGAGAATGAAGAGGAGGCATCCTTAGCGTCTCGAGTGTTGGGAATTATGTGGAAGGACGGGGTGCTCACACTAGTAAGGTAGCAGCAGCAGCAGCTCGCCGGCCCTGAAGGGCAACTACACATGAAGGAGCTGGTGTTTTGCGTGCGCTGCTCCAAAGCTAGGCATACCTGTGCGGTGACGATCGCTGCCATGACTCGCGCAGATAGCGGCCCATCCACTTGGTTCCTGGTCGCAGTTTGTTGACTGATTTCCACGTGCGCAGGCCGCGTGGGGGCGGGAGGCCACCCGATGCCCACGGCCGCGTCCCGGCCTTGCGGAGGGCAGCAGCAACGCAACAGCAACTTGGTGCTTTGAAAGGGAAGAACCTCCGCGATAGTGATTGTTAGAACGAAACTGATCAGCGCCCGCCTCCGGCGCCACACCACGGAGTTTCTTTACTACTGCGGCTGATGCGTGATGTGCTGCGCCCCTTACTGTGCCACCGTTTTCGTCCTCCTCACCTGTCCCATCCCGTCAATCCGGAACCGGGGCCCATGACGATCAGCCGATCGCGCCGGCGACGTACAAGGGCAACGCGCGGACGGATACTTGAAGGCAGTGTGAGCGGCTGTGCCGAGCGCGGGGTAGCTAAGGGACTTTGAAGGAAAGGGCTGTGGACGACAGGAGGAACGCGCAGCGCCTGGGCCCGTTTCGAAATGAAGGCCGCCGTTGCTCTCCTGGCGGCCGCGCTGGTGTCGGTCGTCGTCACGGACGTCGCCTCAGGTACGCGGGGGAGGCCGCAATCCGTCCGCGGACGGCCTGGGGCGCCACGCCCTCGCCCGTGTGTGCGTGCGATCCGTCCTGGTGCGTGCGCGGTCCGGGCTTCCAGCAGCCTGCATGGCTTGGCTGCCGTGTTAGGCGCGCAAAGTGGGCTATGTGGGCGTCCAGCGCCGCGCCATGGGTGGCAGGCCGCGCGGGCGCCAGCTGGCGAGGGGTGATTGAAGTACGGCTGCCGCGAAGGCGCACGCGTCGTCGGCGCGCCGCAGGCACTCGCAGTGATCGCGTCGGGGCGAGCGAGGCTCCACGACGGGCCCCCGCACTGTCCACATTGGACGACACATCCATTGGCCTCCCCGTCGTAGGTTCTGCGGCCGCCACATTCCGGATTGCGGCCAGGGGACGCCGCGAGGCGGGCAGCCGCCGATCCACGGCCCGGCGCGCCTCCCCCGCAGCGTTGGCGGTCGAAATCGAGGGGAAACCAATCCCGCGGGCTGGCGCCATGCGCATGGGGCCAAGACATGAAGGATACGTTTGGGATTCGGAACCCCTGCGAAATCGCGCCGCTCCCTTCGCGTCGACGGGGACGTCTGTGCGGAGGTCGTGGATGCAGACCTTACAACTTGCACGATCGACGCATGTCCGCGCCCCTTGCTCCCTGGCGCCGCTCTCGTCGCACCAAGTCGCGCACAGTGCTTTGGGCTGACCTGGGCAGTCTGCCTGGGCTGCGGACCGGAAATGGGGAATTGGATGGTTCCATGACGTGGGACGCCCACGTTCTACTAATGCTGGTTGTCGTTCCTCGAGCCGGCGGAACTGGCGGGGGCACGGCAGGCAAGAGAGCTACTAAGCGGGCTTTCGTGTAATGAGCCTGGAAAGTATAGCGTTAGTACCACGCTATCCCCGCGGGGTGCGGCGCTTTGCCGAATTGACGTGGTGCTGCTGCCAGCTCTGGAAGTGAACAGACAGGGATTGACGCATCAACCCTGTCATTCATTTCCTCAAGCTGGTAGAGCTGTTGAATCGATGCCACGCACAGCCGCTGCCGAGCGAGATGTATTCCGCTGAGCCTCCAGAGCGCCATGCCGGTACCATCCTTGCCCGTGGGGTGTCGTTGAAGATAAATTCAAAGGAGGGCGCACAGGCGGCGCCTCGTGGAAGGCTTGGCGAGGGGCGGGTGAATAAAGCCCTGGCCCCAGAATTGCATGGCGAAGAGTTCCTCGCGGCCACTGGGAATAGTTGCCCATTTCGTGCTTATTGCTTCCGCACTGCATCTTGCGAAATAAATGAAGAATCATCATATTAACATGTATATACGCTTCAGGGATGACGGAATTACATTTCCAGTGTTGGCTCGTGCTGCCTTTTGCGCTCTTCTGTTGCAGCCAATCTTCCCCGTTGAAGGCCGAATGCAATAGCAAGTCTGACAACGTAGCCCAATCATTCATAGATGAAGGCTCTAGAACCATTTTGCTTAAGTTGCAGTGCTCCCACTTGTTTTGGAAAGTACAACGAATAACTTTTTGCCCTGAAACGCCGATTGGTGTGGAAGTTGACAGCGCTCATGTTTTCCTCATGTTTTTTGCGTCAGCACGGCCGTTCCGCGGGAGCGAGGTGGAGGCAGCTTTCCGGAGGCTGCAGGCGTTCCAAGTGGTCTCCATCCTGGACCCCCTGGAAAGTGAGTAAACTGTGCTCTATAATCAATAACTAGAATCAATGTTCTGAATACTGAACATGTACGCATAATAACCTGCTTGGGCCAAGCGTTGAAGGGGTGAAATTATCGGTCGTCAGCTGCAGCGGAGACGATATTCACTTCCAACCGGACTGCGAATGACGCCTCTGCGTAATCTTGCCCGTGGGAACAAACCGGATTGCTGGGAAGCTGATCAGGTCCTTCGATCATTGCTCACTGTGCAGACCATGCCTGCTGACGTGGCTGAAAAGTTTTCCGGTTCAAATGCAAGTGTGCGCGCGGGGCCCGAGAACAAGGTTGGAGCATGCGAGGGGAGTTTCATCATCACTGCCTAAAGCCGCAAATCCTTTTTCTGGCGTAGGCAAAGCGCTATTAAATTCACACCAATAACTCGTTCAGAAATCATTCTGGCCCATTTCCCCCAACCAATATTTTCCCTTAATTATTTTGATCGACTGTTTCAATCTCCAAGATTCAAACATGCACTGCGCGTTGTGCGCTGCATCGCGCCTCTGCTGCGTCACTGCTTTGGTCAGGTGCGGAAAAGACAGAACTATCGATTTGAATGTTGTTGCATTTTGGAAGAAATCTCATTGGTGTGTGCCTGCACTTCGATCACTTGTAACTTAGAAGCCGCTCAAGCTCTTTGATTTTCACCTTCCTTTGAATATTTGTGTTCGAGGATTGTGGTCGAGGATCCCGATATTCCCGACTTTGACCTCCTTCGGTTTCAGAGGACTTTGCGCAACACTACCATTTCAAATTGCGGGCAATCAAAGTAGGACGGAAGGAGCGGGGAGAATTAACGTGATAGCTTCCGTGCAATGCAAATATTATGGCATAGCATAATTAGCTTAATTATTAAAAAGGGGATCGGAACGCAGCGAATTGTCAAATCGTGTTGAGCGCATTTCGATGAGAGCGGAAGGAAAACTGAATATCACGTAACGTGGACACCCAACCGCCACGACGGATCGGAAACGACTTGGGGAATGTTGCAACTGCGCCTTGATTGGGAATGGTTGGATTCGTCGCTCAACTGGTTTGATGGCACGCAACATCTGCCGTGGCGTGCTCGCGATACAAGACTGCGCTCTCGGCAATATATTGGAGTATGTACGGAGTATATACGGAGGTCCTAGAAACTGTCACCCGCATGAACACGCACTGTAAAAAATGGCGTGACATGGACATTGGCGAAAGGACGAGAAGTTTCAGCCGCTGTTTGTTCAGAAATTTCTTTGAATAGAGCAAAATCAGTCGTGGGCAAAGTCTGTGTGGTGATCCCTGGCGGTTCAAAATATATTCAAGGATGCCAGATTGAAACACTCAAATACATGAAGCTGAAATGAGCATAATTCAAAGCTTACAAATGCAGAGATTGTCATAGATATGGCAAACATTTCTGTTGGGAATCGGCTCCACGGATCACCGCGATGCCTGTAGGACGTGATGCGATGAGTTTGGGCCGGGGACGTACGATTGTCACTGATTACTGTAATGTGTGTTTTTTCATGCAGAGCATCAAGGCTCCCAGGATGTGAGTGTTCCTATGGGAGCCCTCTCGATTTTGCGATCCAGGCCTGTTCCCGTAAACACCACCTGTTTCAGTGTATGAGACGCAAATATGTTTCCCTGCACATGGATTCCAGGGAGAAGGAATACTTTTGCACATGCAAGGGTGCAAGGCACGTTTTTTGAAAGCCATGCTGTACAACATCACATGTGATGGGAAGGAGTTTTGAATTCATGTGCTTTCTCAGAAAACAACGCTGCTTTTCCGCTTCCTGAATGAAGGGATTACATTCGGAAGTGAATGCAAACCAATGTAATGCACTACGCTGTCAGCTCAGAGCATGCCAATTTTGCGTAGCTATTGAATACGGAGGCAAAACAGATGTGCAGGGAACATAACCTCAACTCCACAATTCTGACCTCTTTTCAGCACAGCGCACCACGTTGCCACCAGTTGGGTGAATAGCCCTATTCCGTGCCCTTGCGTAACATCCTTGGTATGTGTGCCGCGGCCCGTGGGGTTCCATACGTCGATTTTTGAACTGTTGAAGTGTATACTGAGCATAAGGCTTGGCCAATGTGGAGATCATTTAGCTCCTTATAGATGATTTGCTCAGCATTCGCGGTGATGCTCTCGAATGCAAGGTGCCTGAATCGGCAACTGCTTTGTTACAGGAAACTGGGCGCGTGTTTGTGCGAGAAGTCCTAAAAACACCTCAACCTGCAGGAGATTCTCCGGCGGAAGAAGAGAAGCTTACGTTCACGAAATTCATCGATGTCTTGAGGACAATCTTCACGGTGAGCCTGC